>CM046472.1:13481305-13776906 GCA_025506415.1 Flaveria robusta
GTGTTTAAAGATGGTGATCGAATGTTTTGCATATGTTTGGGAAGAAGTGGATCCATTTCAAGGGTGATTTCTTTGGTCTCGTGCTTGGTTATGGTTTCGGTTTAAGCAATAAATGCACAAACACTACATTTCTTATTGTTTGTGTGATTTTAGTGATCATTATGCTTGGGTAGATTAAATAGTTAGAAGTGTGTATAGATGGTAAGAAGTGAAACCGCGTAGGATTGGAGGTTGTTACATGAATCAAAACTATTCACGCGAGAACTATTGTTGTTTTATAAATTGTATACGTAGTTCATTTCTAAGTATATCGTTAAGCTTTCGCGAATACATGGATGCACAACAATAAGTACCTAATATTTAGTTAAATTCAATAAAATATAATTCACTTGGTAGTATTAGATTGATTTGACTTCTTATTCATTAATCACACGTTAAGTTTTATCTTTGATGACTAATTACATTCATTCGAGAATGATAATTTGATTCTCGGTTCATATTGAGTGAAACGAGTACTTTTGATTACTTTACAATTGGTAAGGTTTCATTGGTGCTCAATAAATGATTTGTTCATCGAGAGTTGTCATTTGAAAGTATATTTGTGGCTTATAGCAAAAGTGTTTAAAGATGGTGATCGAATGTTTTGCATATGTTTGGGAAGAAGTGGATCCATTTCAAGGGTGATTTCTTTGGTCTCGTGCTTGGTTATGGTTTCGGTTTAAGCAATAAATGCACAAACACTACATTTCTTATGTTTAGTGTGATTTTAGTGATCATTATGCTTGGGTAGATAAAATAGTTAGAAGTGTGTATAGATAGCTAAGAAGTGAAACCGCGTAGGATTGGGGTTGTTACAGGAATCAAAAACTATTCACGCGAGAACTATTGTTGTTTATAAATTTGTATACGTAGTTCATTTCTCAAGTATATCGTTAAGCTCACGCGAATACATGGATGCACAAAACATAAGTACCTATATTAGTTAAATTCAATAAAATATAATTCACTTAGTAGTATTAGATTGATTTGACTTCTTATTCATTAATCACACGTTAAGTTTTATCTTTGATGACTAATTACATTTCATTCGAGAATGATAATTTGATTCTCGGTTCATATTGAGTGAACACGAGTACTTTTTGATACTTACAATTGGTAAGGTTTCATTGGTGCTCAATAAATGATTATGTTCTTCGAGAGTGTCATTTGAAAGTATATTTGTGGCTTATAGCGAAAGTGTTTAAAGATGGTGATCGAATGTTTTGCATATGTTTGGGAAGAAGTGGATCCATTTCAAGGGTGATTTCTTTGGTCTCGTGCTTGGTTATGGTTTCGGTTTAAGCAATAAATGCACAAACACTACATTTCTTATTGTTAGTGTGATTTTAGTGATCATTATGCTTGGGTAGATTAAAATAGTTTAGAAGTGTGTATAGATGGCTTAAGAAGTGAAAGCGCATAGGATTGGAGGTTGTTACAGGAATCAAAAACTATTCACGCGAGAACTATTGTTGTTTTATAAATTTGTATACGTAGTTCATTTCTCAAGTATATCGTTAAGCTCACGAATACATGGATGCACAAAACAATAGTACCTAATATTTAGTTAAATTCAATGAAATATAATTCACTTGGTCGTATTCATTGATTTGACTTTTATTCATTAATCACACGTTATGTTTTATCTTTGATGACTAATTACATTTCATTCGAGAATGATAATTTGATTCTCGGTTCATATTGAGTGAACACGAGTACTTTTTGGTACTTTACAATTGGTAAGGTTTCATTGGTGCTCAATAAATGATTATGTTATCGAGAGTTGTCATTTGAAAGTATATTTGTGGCTTATAGCGAAAAGTGTTAAAGATGGTGATCGAATGTTTTGCATATGTTTGGGAAGAAGTGGATCCATTTCAAGGGTGATTTCTTTGGTCTCGTGCTTGGTTATGGTTTCGGTTTAAGCAATAAATGCACAAACACTACATTTCTTATTGTTTAGTGTGATTTTAGTGATCATTATGCTTGGGTAGATTAAATAGTTTAGAAGTGTGTATAGATGGCTTAAGAAGTGAAACCGCGTAGGATTGGAGGTTGTTACAGGAATCAAAAACTATTCACGCGAACAACTATTGTTGTTTTATAAATTTGAATACGTAGTTCATTTCTCAAGTATATCGTTAAGCTCACGAATACATGGATGCACAAAACAATAAGTACTAATATTTAGTTAAATTCAATGAAATATAATTCACTTGGTCTATTAGATTGATTTGACTTCTTATTCATTAATCACACGTTATGTTTTATCTTTGATGACTAATTACATTTCATTCGAGAATGATAATTTGATTCTCGGTTCATTGAGTGAACACGAGTACTTTTTGGTACTTTACAATTGGTAAGGTTCATTGGTGCTCAATAAATGATTATGTTCATCGAGAGTTGTCATTTGAAAGTATATTTGTGGCTTATAGCGAAAAGTGTTTAAAGATGGTGATCGAATGTTTTGCATATGTTTGGGAAGAATGGATCCATTTCAAGGGTGATTTCTTTGGTCTCGTGCTTGGTTATGGTTTGGTTTAAGCAATAAATGCACAAACACTACATTTCTTATTGTTTAGTGTGATTTTAGTGATCATATGCTTGGGTAGATTAAAATAGTTAGAAGTGTGTATAGATGGCTTAAGAAGTGAAACGCGTAGGATTGGAGGTTGTTACAGGAATCAAAACTATTCACGCGAGAACTATTGTTGTTTTATAAATTTGTATACGTAGTTCATTTCTCAAGTATATCGTTAAGCTCACGCGAATACATGGATGCACAAAACAATAAGTACCTAATATTTAGTTAAATTCAATAAATATAATTCACTTGGTGTATTAGATTGATTGACTTCTTATTCATTAATCACACGTAAGTTTTATCTTTGATGACTAATTACATTTCATTCGAGAATGATAATTTGATTCTCGGTTCATATTGAGTGAACACGAGTACTTTTTGGACTCTTTACATTGGTAAGGTTTCATTGGTGCTCAATAAATGATTATGTTCATCGAGAGTTGTCATTTGAAAGTATATTTGTGGCTTATAGCGAAAAGTGTTTAAAGATGGTGATCGAATGTTTTGCATATGTTTGGGAAGAAGTGGATCCATTTCAAGGGTGATTTCTTTGGTCTCTTGCTTGGTTATGGTTTTGGTTTAAGCAATAAATGCACAAACACTACATTTTATTGTTTAGTGTGATTTTAGTGATCATTATGCTTGGGTAGATTAAAATAGTTTAGAAGTGTGTATAGATGGCTTAAGAAGTGAAACCGCATAGGATTGGAGGTTGTTACAGGAATCAAAAACTATTCACGACAACTATTGTTGTTTTATAAATTGTATACGTAGTTCATTTCTCAAGTATATCGTTAAGCTCACGCGAATACATGGATGCACAAAACAATAAGTACCTAATATTAGTTAAATTCAATGAAATATAATTCACTTGGTCGTATTCGATGATTTGACTTCTTATTCATTAATCACACGTTATGTTTATCTTTGATGACTAATTACATTTCATTCGAGAATGATAATTTGATTCTCGGTTCATATTGAGTGAACACGAGTACTTTTGATACTTTACAATGGTAAGGTTCATTGGTGCTCAATAAATGATTATGTTCATCGAGAGTTGTCATTGAAAGTATATTATGGGCTTATAGCGAAAAGTGTTTAAAGATGGTGATCGAATGTTTTGCATATGTTTGGAAGAAGTGGATCCATTTCAAGGGTGATTTCTTTGGTCTCGTGCTTGGTTATGTTTCGGTTTAAGCAATAAATGCACAAACACTACATTTTCTTATTGTTCTGTGATTTAGTGATCATTATGCTTGGGTAGATTAAAATAGTTAGAAGTGTGTATAGATGGCTTAAGAAGTGAAACCGCGTAGGATTGGAGGTTGTTACAGGAATCAAAAACTATTCACGCGAGAACTATTGTTGTTTATAAATTGTATACGTAGTTCATTTCTCAAGTATATCGTTAAGCTCACGCGAATACATGGATGCACAAAACAATAAGTACCAATATTTAGTAAATTCAATGAAATATAATTCACTTGTCGTATTAGATTGATTTGACTTCTTATTCATTAATCACACGTTAAGTTTTATTTGATGACTAATTACATTTCATTCGAGAATGATAATTTGATTCTCGGTTCATATTGAGTGAACACGAGTACTTTTTGGTACTTTACAATTGGTAAGGTTTCATTGGTGCTCAATAAATGATTATGTTCATCGAGAGTTGTCATTTGAAAGTATATTTGTGGGTTATAGCGAAAAGTGTTTAAAGATGGTGATCGAATGTTTTGCATATGTTTGGGAAGAAGTGGATCCATTTCAAGGGTGATTTCTTTGGTCTCGTGCTGGTTATGGTTCGGTTAAGCAATAAATGCACAAACACTACATTTCTTATTGTTTAGTGTGATTTTAGTGATCATTATGCTTGGGTAGATTAAAATAGTTTAGAAGTGTGTATAGATGGCTTAAGAAGTGAAACGCATAGATTGGAGGTTGTTACAGGAATCAAAAACTATTCACGCGACAACTATTGTTGTTTTATAAATTTGATACGTAGTTCATTTCTCAAGTATATCGTTAAGCTCACACGAATACATGGATGCACAAAACAATAAGTACCTAATATTTAGTTAAATTCAATGAAATATAATTCACTTGGTCTTATTCGAATGATTTGACTTCTTATTCATTAATCACACGTTATGTTTTATCTTTGATGACTAATTACATTTCATTCGAGAATGATAATTTGATTCTCGGTTCATATTGAGTGAACACGAGTACTTTTTGGTACTTTACAATGGTAAGGTTCATTGGTGCTCAATAAATGATTATGTTCATCGAGAGTTGTCATTTGAAAGTATATTTGTGGCTTATAGCGAAAAGTGTTTAAAGATGGTGATCGAATGTTTTGCATATGTTTGGGAAGAAGTGGATCCATTTCAAGGGTGATTTCTTTGGTCTCGTGCTTGGTTATGGTTTCGGTTTAAGCAATAAATGCACAAACACTACATTCTTATTGTTTACTGTGATTTAGTGATCATTATGCTTGGGTAGATTAAATAGTTAGAAGTGTGTATAGATGGCTTAAGAAGTGAAACCGCGTAGGATTGGAGGTTGTTACACGAAACAAAACCTATTCACGCGAGAACTATTGTTGTTTTATAATTTGTATACGTAGTTCATTTCTTAAGTATATCGTTAAGCTCACGCGAATACATGGATGCACAAAACAATAAGTACCTATATTTAGTTAAATTCAATAAAATATAATTCACTTGTCGTATTAGATTGATTTGACTTCTTATTCATTAATCACACATTAAGTTTTATCTTTGATGACTAATTACATTTCATTCGAGAATGATAATTTGATTCTCGGTTCATATTGAGTGAACACGAGTACTTTTTGGCACTTTACAATTGGTAAGGTTTCATTGGTGCTCAATAAATAATTATGTTCATCGAGAGTTGTCATTTGAAAGTATATTTGTGGGTTATAGCGAAAAGTGTTTAAAGATGGTGATCGAATGTTTTGCATATGTTTGGGAAGAAGTGGATCTATTTCAAGGGTGATTTCTTTGGTCTCGTGCTTGCTTATGGTTTCGGTTTAAGCAATAAATGCACAAACACTACATTTCTTATTGTTTAGTGTGATTTTAGTGATCATTATGTTTGGGTAGATTAAATAGTTAGAAGTGTGTATAGATGGCTTAAGAAGTGAAACCGCATAGGATTGGAGGTGTTACAGAATCAAAAACTATTCACGCGAAACTATTGTCGTTTTATAAATTTGAATACGTAGTTCATTTCTCAAGTATATCGTTAAGCTCACACGAATACATGGATGCACAAAACAATAAGTATCTAATATTTAGTTAAATTCAATGAAATATAATTCACTTGGTCGTATTCGATTGATTTGACTTTTTATTCATTAATCACACGTTATGTTTTATCTTTGATGACTAATTACATTTTATTCGAGAATGATAATTTCATTCTCGGTTCATATTGAGTGAACACGAGTACTTTTTGGTACTTTACAATTGGTAAGGTTTTGGTGCTCAATAAATGATTATGTTCATCGAGAGTTGTCATTTGAAAGTATATTTGTGGCTTATAGCGAAAAGTGTTTAAAGATGGTGATCGAATGTTTTGCATATGTTTGGGAAGAAGTGGATCCATTTCAAGGGTGATTTCTTTGGTCTCGTGCTTGGTTATGGTTTCGGTTTAAGCAATAAATGCACAAACACTACATTTCTTATTGTTTAGTGTGATTTTAGTGATCATTATGCTTGGGTAGATTAAAATAGTTAGAAGTGTGTATAGATGGCTTAAGAAGTGAAACCGCGTAGGATTGGAGGTGTTACAGGAATCAAAACCTATTCACGCGAGAACTATTGTTTTTATAAATTTGTATACGTAGTTCATTTCTTAAGTATATCGTTAAGCTCACGCGAATACATGGATGCACAAAACAATAAGTACCTAATATTTAGTTAAATTCAATAAATTATAATTCACTTGGTCGTATTAGATTGATTTGACTTCTTATTCATTAATCACACGTTATGTTTTATCTTTGATGACTAATTACATTTCATTCGAGAATGATAATTTGATTCTCGGTTCATATTGAGTGAACACGAGTACTTTTTGGTACTTTACAATTGGTAAGGTTTCATTGGTGCTCAATAAATGATTATGTTCATCGAGAGTTGTCATTTGAAAGTATTTGTGGCTTATAGCGAAAAGTGTTTAAAGATGGTGATCGAATGTTTTGCATATGTTTGGGAAGAAGTGGATCCATTTCAAGGGTGATTTCTTTGGTCTCGTGCTTGGTTATGGTTTCGTTTAAGCAATAAATGCACAAACACTACATTTCTTATTGTTTAGTGTGATTTTAGTGATCATTATGCTTGGGTAGATTAAAATAGTTTAGAAGTGTGTATAGATGGCTTAAGAAGTGAAACCGCATAGGATTGGAGGTTGTTACAGGAATCAAAAACTATTCACGCGAGAACTATTGTTGTTTATAAATTTGAATACGTAGTTCATTTCTCAAGTATATCGTTAAGCTCACACGAATACATGGATGCACAAAACAATAAGTATAATATTTAGTTAAATTCAATGAAATATAATTCACTTGTCTTATTCGATTGATTTGACTTCTTATTCATTAATCACACGTTATGTTTTATCTTTGATGACTAATTACATTTCATTCGAGAATGATAATTTGATTCTCGGTTCATATTGAGTGAACACGAGTACTTTTGATACTTTACAATTGGTAAGGTTCATTGGTGCTCAATAAATGATTATGTTCATCGAGAGTTGTCATTGAAAGTATATTTGTGGCTTATAGCGAAAGTGTTAAAGATGGTGATCGAATGTTTTGCATATGTTGGGAAGAAGTGGATCCATTTCAAGGGTGTTTTCTTTGGTCTCGTGCTGGTTATGGTTTCGGTTTAAGCAATAAATGCACAAACACTACATTTCTTATTGTTTAGTGTGATTTAGTGATCATTATGCTTGGGTAGATTAAAATAGTTAGAAGTGTGTATAGATGGTTAAGAAGTGAAACCGTGTAGGATTGAGGTGTTACAAGAAACAAAAACTATTCACGCGAGAACTATTGTTGTTTTATAAATTTGTATACGTAGTTCATTTCTCAAGTATATCGTTAAGCTCACGCGAATACATGGATGCACAAAACAATAAGTACCTAATATTTAGTTAAATTCAATGAAATATAATTCACTTGGTCGTATTAGATTGATTTGACTTCTTATTCATTAATCACACGTTAAGTTTTATCTTTGATGACTAATTACATTTCATTCGAGAATGATAATTTGATTCTCGGTTCATATTGAGTGAACACGGAGTACTTTTGGTACTTTACAATTGGTAAGGTTTCATTGGTGCTCAATAAATAATTATGTTATCGAGAGTTGTCATTTGAAAGTATATTTGTGGTTATAGCGAAAAGTGTTTAAAGATGGTGATCGAATGTTTTGCATATGTTTGGGAAGAAGTGGATCTTCATTTCAAGGGTGATTTCTTGGTCTCGTGCTTGGTTATGGTTTCGGTTTAAGCAATAAATGCACAAACACTACATTTCTTATTGTTTAGTGTGATTTTAGTGATCATTATGCTTGGGTAGATTAAAATAGTTAGAAGTGTGTATAGATGGCTTAAGAAGTGAAACCGCTAGGATTGGAGGTTGTTACAGAAATCAAAAATATTCACGCGAGAACTATTGTTGTTTTATAAATTTGATACGTAGTTCATTTCTCAAGTATATCGTTAAGCTCACGCGAATACATGGATGCACAAAACAATAAGTATCTAATATTTAGTTAAATTCAATGAAATATAATCACTTGGTTTATTCGATTGATTTGACTTCTTATTCATTAATCACACGTTATGTTTTATCTTTGATGACTAATTACATTTCATTCGAGAATGATAATTTGATTCTCGGTTCATATTGAGTGAACACGAGTACTTTTTGTACTTTACAATTGGTAAGGTTCATTGGTGCTCAATAAATGATTATGTTCATCGAGAGTTGTCATTTGAAAGTATATTGTGGCTTATAGCAAAAGTGTTTAAAGATGGTGATCGAATGTTTTGCATATGTTTGGAAGAAGTGGATCCATTTCAAGGGTGATTTCTTTGGTCTCGTGCTTGGTTATGGTTTCGGTTTAAGCAATAAATGCACAAACACTACATTTCTTATTGTTTAGTGTGATTTTAGTGATCATTATGCTTGGGTAGATTAAATAGTTAGAAGTGTGTATAGATGGCTTAAGAAGTGAAACCGGTAGGATTGGAGGTTGTTACAGGAATCAAAACTATTCACGCGAGAACTATTGTTGTTTTATAAATTTGTATACGTAGTTCATTTCTTAAGTATATCGTTAAGCTCACGCGAATACATGGATGCACAAAACAATAAGTACCTAATATTTAGTTAAATTCAATAAATTATAATTCACTTGGTCGTATTAGATTGATTTGACTTCTTATTCATTAATTACACGTTAAGTTTTATCTTTGATGACTAATTACATTTCATTCGAGAATGATAATTTAATTCTCGGTTCATATTGAGTGAACACGAGTACTTTTGGTACTTAACAATGGTAAGGTTTCATTGGTGCTCAATAAATGATTATGTTATCGAGAGTTGTCATTTGAAAGTATATTTGTGGTTATAGCGAAAAGTGTTTAAAGATGGTGATCGAATGTTTTGCATATGTTTGGGAAGAAGTGGATCTATTTCAAGGGTGATTTCTTTGGTCTCGTGCTTGCTTATGGTTTCGGTTTAAGCAATAAATGCACAAACACTACATTTCTTATTGTTTAGAGTGATTTTAGTGATCATTATGCTTGCTTGGGTAGATTAAACTAGTTTAGAAGTGTGTATAGATGGCTTAAGAAGTGAAACCGCTTAGGATTGGAGGTTGTTACCGGAATCAAAAACTATTCACGCGACAACTATTGTTGTTTTATAAATTTGAATTGTAGTCATTTCTCAAGTATATCGTTAAGCTCACGCGAATACATGGATGCACAAAATATAAGTACCTAATATTTAGTTAAATTCAATGAAATATAATTCACTTGGTCGTATTCGATTGATTTGACTTCTTATTCATTAATCACACGTTATGTTTTATCTTTGATGACTAATACATTTCATTCGAGAATGATAATTTGATTCTCGGTTTATATTGAGTGAACACGAGTACTTTTTGGCACTTTACAATTGGTAAGGTTTCATTGGTGCTCAATAAATGATTATGTTTATCGAGAGTTGTCATTTGAAAGTATATTTGTGGCTTATAGCGAAAAGTTTTTAAAGATGGTGATCGAATGTTTTGCATACGTTTGGGAAGAAGTGGATCCATTTCAAGGGTGATTTCTTTGGTCTCGGGCTTGGTTATGGTTTCGGTTTAAGCAATAAATGCACAAACACTACATTTTTATTGTTTAGTGTGATTTTAGTGATCATTATGCTTGGGTAGATTAAAATAGTTAGAAGTGTGTATAGATGGCTTAAGAAGTGAAACCGCGTAGGATTGGAGGTTGTTACAGGAATCAAAACTATTCACGCGAGAACTATTGTTGTTTTATAAATTTGTATACGTAGTTCATTTCTCAAGTATATCGTTAAGCTCACGCGAATACATGGATGCACAAAACAATAGTACCTATATTTAGTTAAATTCAATGAAATATAATTCACTTGGTCGTATTAGATTGATTTGACTTCTTATTCATTAATCACACGTTATGTTTTATCTTTGATGACTAATTACATTTCATTCGAAAATGATAATTGATTCTCGGTTATATTGAGTGAACACGAGTACTTTTGGTACTTTACAATTGGTAAGGTTTCATTGGTGCTCAATAATGATTATGTTCATCGAGAGTTGTCATTTGAAAGTATATTTGTGGCTTATAGCGAAAAGTGTTTAAAGATGGTGATCAAAGTTTTGCATATGTTGGGAAGAAGTGGATCCATTTCAAGGTGATTTCTTTGGTCTCGTGCTTGGTTATGGTTTCGGTTTAAGCAATAAATGCACAAACACTACATTTCTTATTGTTTACTGTGATTTTAGTGATCATTATGCTTGGGTAGATTAAAATAGTTAGAAGTGTGTATAGATGGCTTAAGAAGTGAAACCGCGTAGGATTGGAGGTTGTTACACGAATCAAAACCTATTCACGCGAGAACTATTGTTGTTTTATAAATTTGTATACGTAGTTCATTTCTTAAGTATCGTTAAGCTCACGCGAATACATGGATACAAAACAATAAGTACCTATATTTAGTTAAATTCAATAAATATAATTCACTTGGTCGTATTAGATTGATTGACTTCTTATCATTATCACACGTTATGTTTTATCTTTGATGACTAATTACATTTCATTCGAAATGATAATTTGATTCTCGGTTTATATTGAGTGAACACGAGTACTTTTTGGTACTTTACATTGGTAAGGTTTCATTGGTGCTCAATAATGATTATGTTTATCGAGAGTTGTCATTTGAAAGTATATTTGTGGCTTATAGCGAAAGTTTTTAAAGATGGTGATCGAATGTTTTGCATATGTTTGGGAAGAAGTGGATCCATTTCAAGGGTGATTTCTTTGGTCTCGTGCTTGGTTATGGTTTCGGTTTAAGCAATAAATGCACAAACACTACATTTCTATTGTTTAGTGTGATTTTAGTGATCATTATGCTTGGGTAGATTAAAATAGTTTAGAAGTGTGTATAGATGGCTTAAGAAGTGAAACCGCATAGGATTGGAGGTTTTACAGGAATCAAAAACTATTCACGCGACAACTATTGTTGTTTTATAAATTTAAATACGTAGTTCATTTCTCAAGTATATCGTTAAGCTCACACGAATACATGGATGCACAAAACAAAGTATCTAATATTTAGTTAAATTCAATGAATATAATTCACTTGGTCGTATTCGATTGATTTGACTTCTTATTCATTAATCACACGTTATGTTTTATCTTTGATGACTAATTACATTTCATTCGAGAATGATAATTTGATTCTCGGTTCATATTGAGTGAACACGAGTACTTTTTGGTACTTTACAATTGGTAAGGTTCATTGGTGCTCAATAAATGATTATGTTCATCGAGAGTTGTCATTTGAAAGTATATTTGTGGCTTATAGCGAAAAGTGTTTAAAGATGGTGATCGAATGTTTTGCAATGTTTGGGAAGAAGTGGATCCATTTCAAGGGTGATTTCTTTGGTCTCGTGCTTGGTTATGGTTTCGGTTTAAGCAATAAATGCACAAACACTACATTTCTTATTGTTTACTGTGATTTTAGTGATCATTATGCTTGGGTAGATTAAAATAGTTAGAAGTGTGTATAGATGGCTTAAGAAGTGAAACCGTGTAGGATTGGAGGTTGTTACAGGAATCAAAAACTATTCACGCGAGAACTATTGTTTTTTATAAATTTGTATACGTAGTTCATTTCTTAAGTATATCGTTAAGCTCACGCGAATACATGGATGCACAAAACAATAAGTACCTGATATTTAGTTAAATTCAATAAAATATAATTCACTTGGTAGTATTAGATTGATTTGACTTCTTATTCATTAATCACACGTTAAGTTTTATCTTGATGACTAATTACATTTCATTCGAGAATGATAATTTGATTCTCGGTTCATATTGAGTGAACACGAGTACTTTTTGGCACTTTACAATTGGTAAGGTTCATTGGTGCTCAATAAATGATTATGTTCATCGAGAGTTGTCATTTGAAAGTATATTTGTGGCTTATAGCGAAAAGTGTTTAAAGATGGTGATCGAATGTTTTGCATATGTTTGGGAGAAGTGGATCCATTTCAAGGGTGATTTCTTTGGTCTCGTGCTTGGTTATGGTTTCGGTTTAAGCAATAATGCACAAACACTACATTCTTATTGTTTAGTGTGATTTTAGTGATCATTATGCTTGGGTAGATTAAAATAGTTAGAAGTGTGTATAGATGGCTTAAGAAGTGAAACCGCGTAGGATTGGAGGTTGTTACAGAATCAAAAACTATTCACGCGAGAACTATTGTTGTTTTATAAATTTGTATACGTAGTTCATTTCTTAAGTATATCGTTAAGCTCACGCGAATACATGGATGCACAAAACAATAAGTACTTATATTTAGTTAAATTCAATGAAATATAATTCACTTGGTCTATTCGATTGATTTGACTTCTTATTCATTAATCACACGTTATGTTTTATCTTTGATGACTAATTACATTTCATTCGAGAATGATAATTTGATTCGGTTCATATTGAGTGAACACGAGTACTTTTGATACTTTACAATTGGTAAGGTTCATTGGTGCTCAATAAATGATTATGTTCATCGAGAGTTGTCATTTGAAAGTATATTTGTGGCTTATAGCGAAAAGTGTTTAAAGATGGTGATCGAATGTTTTGCATATGTTTGGGAAGAAGTGGATCCATTTCAAGGGTGATTTCTTTGGTCTCGTGCTTGGTTATGGTTTCGGTTTAAGCAATAAATGCACAAACACTACATTCTTATTGTTTACTGTGATTTTAGTGATCATTATGCTTGGGTAGATTAAAATAGTTAGAAGTGTGTATAGATGGCTTAAGAAGTGAAACCGTGTAGGATTGGAGGTTGTTACAGGAATCAAAACTATTCACGCGAGAACTATTGTTGTTTTATAATTTGTATACGTAGTTCATTTCTTAAGTATATCGTTAAGCTCACGCTAATACATGGATACACAAAACAATAAGAACCTAATATTTAGTTAAATTCAAAAAAATATAATTCACTTGGTCGTATTAGATTGATTTGACTTCTTATTCATTAATTACACGTTAAGTTTTATCTTTGATGACTAATTTCATTTCATTCGAGAATGATAATTTGATTCTCGGTTCATATTGAGTGAACACGACTACTTTTTGGTACTTTACAATTGAGAAGGTTTCATTGGTGCTCAATAAGTAATTATGTTCATCGAGAATTGTCATTTGAAAGTATATTTGTGGCTTATAGCGAAAAGTGTTTAAAGATGGTGATCGAATGTTTTGCCTATGTTTGGGAAGAAGTGGATCCATTTCAAGGGTGATTTCTTTGGTCTCGTGCTTGGTTATGGTCTCGGTTTAAGCAATAAATGTACAAACACTACATTTCTTATTGTTTAGTGTGATTTTAGTGATCATTATGCTTGGGTAGATTAAAATAGTTAGAAGTGTGTATAGATGGATTAAGAAGTGATATCGCGTAGGATTGAAGGTTGTTACACGAATCAAAATCTATTCACGCGATAACTATTGTTGTTTTATAAATTTGTATACGTAGTTCATTTCTTAAGTATATCGTTAAGCTCACGCGAATACATGGATATACAAAACAATATGTACCTTATATTTAGTTAAATGCAATAAAATATAATTCACTTAGTAGTATTAGATTGATTTAACTTCTTATTCATTAATCACACGTTATGTTTTATCTTTGATGACTAATTACATTTCATTCGAAAATGATAACTTGATTCTCGGTTTATATTGAGTGAACACGAGTACTTTTTGGCACTTTACAATTGGTAAGGTTTCATTGGTGCTCAATAAATGATTATGTTTATCGAGAGTTGTCATTTGAAAGTATATTTGTGGCTTATAGCGAAAAGTTTTTAAAGATGGTGATCGAATGTTTTGCATATGTTTGGGAAGAAGTGGATCCATTTCAAGGGTGATTTCTTTGGTCTCGGGCTTGGTTATGGTTTCGGTTTAAGCAATAAATGCACAAACACTACATTTCTTATTGTTTAGTGTGATTTTAGTGATCATTATGCTTGGGTAGATTAAAATAGTTTAGAAGTGTGTATAGATGGCTTAAGAAGTGAAACCGCATAGGATTGGAGGTTGTTACAGGAATTAAAAACTATTCACGCGACAACTATTGTTGTTTTATAAATTTAAATACGTAGTTCGTTTCTCAAGTATATCGTTAAGCTCACACGAATACATGGATGCACAAAACAATAAGTATCTAATATTTAGTTAAATTCAATGAAATATAATTCACTTGGTCTTATTCGATTGATTTGACTTCTTATTCATTAATCACACGTTATGTTTTATCTTTGATGACTAATTACATTTCCTTCGAGAATGATAATTTGATTCCCGGTTCATATTGAGTGAACACGAGTACTTTTTGATACTTTACAATTGGTAAGGTTCATTGGTGCTCAATAAATGATTATGTTCATCGAGAGTTGTCATTTGAAAGAATATTTGTGGCTTATAGCGTAAAGTGTTTAAAATGGTGATCGAATGTTTTGCATATGTTTGGGAAGAAGGGGATCCATTTCAAGGGTGATTTCTTTGGTCTCGTGCTTGGTTATGGTTTCGGTTTAAGCAATAAATGCACAAACACTACATTTCTTATTGTTTACTGTGATTTTAGTGATCATTATGCTTGGGTAGATTAAAATAGTTAGAAGTGTGTATAGATGGCTTAAGAAGTGAAACCGCGTAGGATTGGAGGTTGTTACACGAATCAAAACCTATTCACGCGAGAACTATTGTTGTTTTATAAATTTGTATACGTAGTTCATTTCTTAAGTATATCGTTAAGCTCACGCGAATACATGGATATACAAAACAATATGTACCTTATATTTAGTTAAATTCAATGAAATATAATTCACTTGGTAGTATTAGATTGATTTGACTTCTTATTCATTAATCACACGTTAAGTTTTATCTTTGATGACTAATTACATTTCATTCGAGAATGATAATTTGATTCTCGGTTCATATTGAGTGAACACGAGTACTTTTTGGCACTTTACAATGGTAAGGTTTCATTGGTGCTCAATAAATGATTATGTTCATCGAGAGTTGTCATTTGAAAGTATATTTGTGGCTTATAGCGAAAAGTGTTTAAAGATGGTGATCGAATGTTTTGCAAATGTTTGGGAAGAAGTGGATCTATTTCAAGGGTGATTTCTTTGGTCTCGTGCTTGGTTATGGTTTCAGTTTAAGCAATAAATGCACAAACACTACATTTCTTATTGTTTAGTGTGATTTTAGTGATCATTATGCTTGGGTAGATTAAAATAGTTTAGAAGTGTGTGTAGATGGCTTAAGAAGTGAAACCGCATAGGAATGGAGGTTGTTACAGGAATTAAAAACTATTCACGCGACAACTATTGTTGTTTTATAAATTTAAATACGTAGTTCGTTTCTCAAGTATATCGTTAAGCTCACACGAATACATGGATGCACAAAACAATAAGTATCTAATATTTAGTTAAATTCAATGAAATATAATTCACTTGGTCTTATTCGATTGATTTGACTTCTTATTCATTAATCACAAGTTATGTTTTATCTTTGATTACTAATTACATTTCCTTCGAGAATGATAATTTGATTCCCAGTTCATATTGAGTGAACACGAGTACTTTTTGATACTTTACAATTGGTAAGGTTCATTGGTGCTCAATAAATGATTATGTTCATCGAGAGTTGTCATTTGAAAGTATATTTGTGGCTTATAGCGAAAAGTGTTTAAAGATGGTGATCGAATGTTTTGCAAATGTTTGGGAAGAAGTGGATCTATTTCAAGGGTGATTTCTTTGGTCTCGTGCTTGGTTATGGTTTCAGTTTAAGCAATAAATGCACAAACACTACATTTCTTATTGTTTAGAGTGATTTTAGTGATCATTATGCTTGGGTAGATTAAACTAGTTTAGAAGTGTGTGTAGATGGCTTAAGAAGTGAAACCGCATAGGATTGGAGGTTGTTACAGGAATCAAAAACTATTCACGCGACAACTATTGTTGTTTTGTAAATTTGAATACGTAGTTCATTTCTCAAGTATATCGTTAAGCTCACACGAATACATGGATGCACAAAATAAAAAGTATCTAATATTTAGTTAAATTCAATAAAATATAATTCACTTGGTCTTATTCGATTGATTTGACTTCTTATTCATTAATCACACGTTATGTTTTATCTTTGAAGACTAATTACATTTCATTCGAGAATGATAATTTGATTCTCGGTTTATATTGAGTGAACACGAGTACTTTTTGGCACTTTACAATTGGTAAAGTTTCATTGGTGCTCAGTAAATGATTATGTTTGTCGAGAGTTGTCATTTGAAAGTATATTTGTGGCTTATAGCGAAAAGTTTTTAAAGATGGTGATCGAATGTTTTGCATATGTTTGGGAAGAAGTGGATCCATTTCAAGGGTGATTTCTTTGGTCTCGTGCTTGCTTATGGTTTCGGTTTAAGCAATAAATGCACAAACACTACATTTCTTATTGTTTAGTGTGATTTTAGTGATCATTATGCTTGGGTAGATTAAAATAGTTTAGAAGTGTTTATAGATGGCTTAAGAAGTGAAACCGCATAGGATTGGAGGTTGTTACAGGAATCAAAAACTATTCACGCGGCAACTATTGTTGTTTTATAAATTTGAATACGTAGTTCGTTTCTCAAGTATATCGTTATGCTCACACGAATACATGGATGCACAAAACAATAAGTATCTAATATTTAGTTAAATTCAGTGAAATATAATTTACTTGGTCTTATTCGATTGATTTGACTTCTTATTCATTAATCACACGTTATGTTTTATCTTTGATGACTAATTACATTTCATTCGAGAATGATAATTTGATTTTCAGTTCATATTGAGTGAACACGAGTACTTTTTGATACTTTACAATTGGTAAGGTTCATTGGTGCTCAATAAATGATTATGTTCATCGAGAGTTGTCATTTGAAAGTATATTTGTGGCTTATAGCGAAAAGTGTTTAAAGATGGTGATCGAATGTTTTGCATATGTTTGGGAAGAAGTGGATCCATTTCAAGGGTGATTTCTTTGGTCTCGTGCTTGGTTATGGTTTCGGTTTAAGCAATAAATGCACAAACACTACATTTCTTATTGTTTACTGTGATTTTAGTGATCATTATGCTTGGGTAGATTAAAATAGTTAGAAGTGTGTATAGATGGCTTAAGAAGTGAAACCGTGTAGGATTGGAGGTTGTTACAGGAAACAAAACCTATTCACGCGAGAACTATTGTTGTTTTATAAATTTGTATACGTAGTTCATTTCTTAAGTATATCGTTAAGCTCACGCGAATACATGGATGCACAAAACAATAAGTACCTGATATTTAGTTAAATTCAATAAAATAATTCACTTGGTAGTATTAGATTGATTTGACTTCTTATTCATTAATCACACGTTAAGTTTTATCTTTGATGACTAATTACATTTCATTCGAGAATGATAATTTGATTCTCGGTTCATATTGAGTGAACACGAGTACTTTTTGGCACTTTACAATTGGTAAGGTTTCATTGGTGCTCAATAAATGATTATGTTCATCGAGAGTTGTCATTTGAAAGTATATTTGTGGCTTATAGCGAAAAGTGTTTAAAGATGGTGATCGAATGTTTTGCATATGTTTGGGAAGAAGTGGATCCATTTCAAGGGTGATTTCTTTGGTCTCGTGCTTGGTTATGGTTTCGGTTTAAGCAATAAATGCACAAACACTACATTTCTTATTGTTTAGTGTGATTTTAGTGATCATTATGCTTGGGTAGATTAAAATAGTTTAGAAGTGTGTATAGATGGCTTAAGAAGTGAAACCGCATAGGATTGGAGGTTGTTACAGGAATCAAAAACTATTCACGCGACAACTATTGTTGTTTTATAAATTTGAATACGTAGTTCATTTCTCAAGTATATCGTTAAGCTCACACGAATACATGGATGCACAAAATAAAAAGTATCTAATATTTAGTTAAATTCAATAAAATATAATTCACTTGGTCTTATTCGATTGATTTGACTTCTTATTCATTAATCACACGTTATGTTTTATCTTTGAAGACTAATTACATTTCATTCGAGAATGATAATTTGATTCTCGGTTTATATTGAGTGAACACGAGTACTTTTTGGCACTTTACAATTGGTAAAGTTTCATTGGTGCTCAGTAAATGATTATGTTTGTCGAGAGTTGTCATTTGAAAGTATATTTGTGGCTTATAGCGAAAAGTTTTTAAAGATGGTGATCGAATGTTTTGCATATGTTTGGGAAGAAGTGGATCTATTTAAAGGGTGATTTCTTTGGTCTCGTGCTTGCTTATGGTTTCGGTTTAAGCAATAAATGCACAAACACTACATTTCTTATTGTTTAGTGTGATTTTAGTGATCATTATGCTTGGGTAGATTAAAATACTTTAGAAGTGTGTATAGATGGCTTAAAAAGTGAAACCGCATAGGATTGGAGGTTGTTACAGGAGTCAAAAACTATTCACACGACAACTATTGTTGTTTTATAAATTTGAATACGTAGTTCATTTCTCAAGTATATCGTTAAGCTCACACGAATACATGGATGCACAAAACAATAAGTATCTAATATTTAGTTAAATTCAATGAAATATAATTCACTTGGTCTTATTCGATTGATTTGACTTCTTATTCATTAATCACACGTTATGTTTTATCTTTGATGACTAATTACATTTCATTCGAGAATGATAATTTGATTCTCGGTTCATATTGAGTGAACATGAGTACTTTTTGGTACTTTACAATTGGTAAGGTTTCATTGGTGCTCAATAAATGATTATGTTCATCGAGAGTTGTCATTTGAAAGTATATTTGTGGCTTATAGCGAAAAGTGTTTAAAGATGGTGATCGAATGTTTTGCATATGTTTGGGAAGAATGGATCCATTTCAAGGGTGATTTCTTTGGTCTCGTGCTTGGTTATGGTTTCGGTTTAAGCAATAAATGCACAAACACTACATTTCTTATTGTTTACTGTGATTTTAGTGATCATTATGCTTGGGTAGATTAAAATAGTTAGAAGTGTGTATAGATGGCTTAAGAAGTGAAACCGTAGGATTGGAGGTTGTTACAGGAAACAAAACTATTCACGCGAGAACTATTGTTGTTTTATAAATTTGTATACGTAGTTCATTTCTCAAGTATATCGTTAAGCTCACGCGAATACATGGATGCACAAAACAATAAGTACCTAATATTTAGTTAAATTCAATAAATATAATTCACTTGGTAGTATTAGATTGATTTGACTTCTTATTCATTAATCACACGTTAAGTTTTATCTTTGATGACTAATTACATTTCATTCGAGAATGATAATTTGATTCTCGGTTCATATTGAGTGAACACGAGTACTTTTTGGCACTTTACAATTGGTAAGGTTTCATTGGTGCTCAATAAATAATTATGTTCATCGAGAGTTGTCATTTGAAAGTATATTTGTGGGTTATAGCGAAAAGTGTTTAAAGATGGTGATCGAATGTTTTGCATATGTTTGGGAAGAAGTGGATCTATTTCAAGGGTGATTTCTTTGGTCTCGTGCTTGCTTATGGTTTCGGTTTAAGCAATAAATGCACAAACACTACATTTCTTATTGTTTAGTGTGATTTTAGTGATCATTATGCTTGGGTAGATTAATCTAGTTTAGAAGTGTGTATAGATGGCTTAAGAAGTGAAACCGCATAGGATTGGAGGTTGTTACAGAAATCAAAAACTATTCACGCGATAACTATTGTTGTTTTATAAATTTGAATACGTAGTTCGTTTCTCAAGTATATCGTTAAGCTCACACGAATACATGGATGCACAAAACAATAAGTATCTAATATTTAGTTAAATTCAATGAAATATAATTCACTTGGTCTTATTCGATTGATTTGACTTCTTATTCATTAATCACACGTTATGTTTTATCTTTGATGACTAATTACATTTCATTCGAGAATGATAATTTGATTCCCGGTTCATATTGAGTGAACACGAGTACTTTTTGATACTTTACAATTGGTAAGGTTCATTGGTGCTCAATAAATGATTATGTTCATCGAGAGTTGTCATTTGAAAGAATATTTGTGGCTTATAGCGTAAAGTGTTTAAAGATGGGGATCGAATGTTTTGCAAATGTTTGGGAAGAATTGGATCCATTTCAAGGGTGTTTTCTTTGGTCTCGTGCTTGGTTATGGTTTCGGTTTAAGTAATAAATACACAAACACTACATTTCTTATTGTTTACTGTGATTTTAGTGATCATTATGCTTGGGTTGATTAAAATTGTTGGAAGTGTGTATAGATGGCTTAAGAAGTGAAACCGTGTAGGATTGGAGGTTGTTACAGGAAACAAAACATATTCGCGCGAGAAGTATTGTTTTTTTATAAATTTGTATACGTAGTTTATTTCTTAAGTATATTGTTAAGCTCACGCGAATACATGGATACACAAAACAATAAGTACCTGATATTTAGTTAAATTCAATAAAATATAATTCACTTGATAGTATTAGATTGATTTGACTTCTTATTCATTAATCACACGTTAAGTTTTATCTTTGATGACTAATTATATTTCATTCGAGAATGATAATTTGATTCTCGGTTCATATTGAGTGAACACGAGTACTTTTTGGCACTTTACAATTGGTAAGGTTTCATTGGTGCTCAATAAATGATTATGTTCATCGACAGTTGTCATTTGAAAGTATATTTGTGGCTTATAGCGAAAAGTGTTTAAAGATGGTGATCGAATGTTTTGCATATGTTTGGGAAGAAGTGGATCTATTTCAAGGGTGATTTCTTTGGTCTCGTGCTTGGTTATGGTTTCGGTTTAAGCAATAAATGCACAAACACTACATTTCTTATTGTTTAGTGTGATTTTAGTGATCATTATGCTTGGGTAGATTAAACTAGTTTAGAAGTGTGTATAGATGGCTTAAGAAGTGAAACCGCATAGGATTGGAGGTTGTTACAGGAATCAAAAACTATTCACGCGACAACTATTGTTGTTTTATAAATTTGAATACGTAGTTCATTTCTCAAGTATATCGTTAAGCTCACACGAATACATGGATGCACAAAATAATAAGTATCTAATATTTAGTTAAATTCAATAAAATATAATTCACTTGGTCTTATTCGATTGATTTGACTTCTTATTCATTAATCACACGTTATGTTTTATCTTTGATGACTAATTACATTTCATTCGAGAATGATAATTTGATTCTCGGTTCATATTGAGTGAACACGAGTACTTTTTGGCACTTTACAATTGGTAAGGTTTCATTGGTGCTCAATAAATGATTATGTTTATCGAGAGTTGTCATTTGAAAGTATATTTGTGGCTTATAGCGAAAAGTGTTTAAAGATGGTGATCGAATGTTTTGCATATGTTTGGGAAGAAGTGGATCCATTTCAAGGGTGATTTCTTTGGTCTCGTGCTTGGTTATGGTTTCGGTTTAAGCAATAAATGCACAAACACTACATTTCTTATTGTTTAGTGTGATTTTAGTGATCATTATGCTTGGGTAGATTAAAATAGTTTAGAAGTGTGTATAGATGGCTTAAGAAGTGAAACCGCATAGGATTGGAGGTTGTTACAGGAATCAAAAACTATTCACGCGGCAACTATTGTTGTTTTATAAATTTGAATACGTAGTTCGTTTCTCAAGTATATCGTTATGCTCACACGAATACATGGATGCACAAAACAATAAGTATCTAATATTTAGTTAAATTCAGTGAAATATAATTTACTTGGTCTTATTCGATTGATTTGACTTCTTATTCATTAATCACACGTTATGTTTTATCTTTGATGACTAATTACATTTCATTCGAGAATGATAATTTGATTCTCGGTTCATATTGAGTGAACACGAGTTCTTTTTGGTACTTTACAATTGGTAAGGTTCATTGGTGCTCAATAAATGATTATGTTCATCGAGAGTTGTCATTTGAAAGTATATTTGTGCCTTATAGCGTAAAGTGTTTAAAGATGGTGATCGAATGTTTTGCAAATGTTTGGGAAGAATTGGATCCATTTCAAGGGTGATTTCTTTGGTCTCGTGCTTGGTTATGGTTTCGGTTTAAGCAATAAATGCACAAACACTACATTTCTTATTGTTTACTGTTATTTTAGTGATCATTATGCTTGGGTAGATTAAAATAGTTAGAAGTGTGTATAGATGGCTTAAGAAGTGATATCGCGTAGGATTGGAGGTTGTTACTCGAATCAAAACCTATTCACGCGAGAACTATTGTTGTTTTATAAATTTGTATACGTAGTTCATTTCTTAAGTATATCGTTAAGCTCACGCGAATACATGGATGCACAAAACAATAAGTACCTAATATTTAGTTAAATTCAATAAATTATAATTCACTTGGTCGTATTAGATTGATTTGACTTCTTATTCATTAATTACACGTTAAGTTTTATCTTTGATGACTAATTACATTTCATTCGAGATTGATAATTTAATTCTCGGTTCATATTGAGTGAACACGAGTACTTTTTGGTACTTTACAATTGGTAAGGTTTCATTGGTGCTCAATAAATGATTATATTCATCGAGAGTTGTCATTTGAAAGTATATTTGTGGCTTATAACGAAAAGTGTTTAAAGATGGTGATCGAATGTTTTGCATATATTTGGGAAGAAGTGGATCAATTTCAAGGGTGATTTCTTTGGTCTCGTGCTTGGTTATGGTTTCGGTTTAAGCAATAAATGCACAAACACTACATTTCTTATGGTTTAGTGTGATTTTAGTGATCATTATGCTTTGGTAGATTAAAATAGTTTAGAAGTGTGTATAGATGGCTTAAGAAGTGAAACCGAGTAGGATTGGAGGTTGTTACAGTAATCAAAAACTATTCACGCTACAACTATTGTTGTTTTATAAATTTGAATACGTAGTTCATTTCTCAAATATATCGTTAAGCTCACACGAATACATGGATGCACAAAACAATAAGTATCTAATATTTAGTTAAATTCAATGAAATATAATTCACTTGGTCGTATTCGATTGATTTGACTTTTTATTCATTAATCACACGTTATGTTTTATCTTTGATGACTAATTACATTTCATTCGAGAATGATAATTTGATTCTCGGTTCATATTGAGTGAACACGAGTACTTTTTGGCACTTTACAATTGGTAAGGTTTCATTGGTGCTCAATAAA
The DNA here is from genome assembly GCA_025506415.1 of Flaveria robusta. Classification (NCBI taxonomy): domain Eukaryota; kingdom Viridiplantae; phylum Streptophyta; class Magnoliopsida; order Asterales; family Asteraceae; genus Flaveria; species Flaveria robusta. The sequence continues at coordinate 13,505,014 of CM046472.1, forward strand.
TGATTATGTTATCGAGAGTTGTCATTTGAAAGTATATTTGTGGCTTATAGCGAAAAGTGTTTAAAGATGGTGATCGAATGTTTTGCATATGTTTGGGAAGAAGTGGATCCATTTCAAGGGTGATTTCTTTGGTCTCGTGCTTGGTTATGGTTTCGGTTTAAGCAATAAATGCACAAACACTACATTTCTTATTGTTTAGTGTGATTTTAGTGATCATTATGCTTGGGTAGATTAAAATAGTTTAGAAGTGTGTATAGATGGCTTAAGAAGTGAAACCGCATAGGATTGGAGGTTGTTACAGGAATCAAAAACTATTCACGCGAACTATTGTTGTTTTATAAATTTGAATACGTAGTTCATTTCTCAAGTATATCGTTAAGCTCACACGAATACATGGATGCACAAAACAATAAGTATCTAATATTTAGTTAAATTCAATGAAATATAATTCACTTGGTCTTATTCGATTGATTTGACTTCTTATTCATTAATCACACGTTATGTTTTATCTTTGATGACTAATTACATTTCATTCGAGAATGATAATTTGATTCTCGGTTCATATTGAGTGAACACGAGTTCTTTTTGGTACTTTACAATTGGTAAGGTTCATTGGTGCTCAATAAATGATTATGTTCATCGAGAGTTGTCATTTGAAAGTATATTTGTGCCTTATAGCGTAAAGTGTTTAAAGATGGTGATCGAATGTTTTGCATATGTTTGGGAAGAAGTGGATCCATTTCAAGGGTGATTTCTTTGGTCTCGTGCTTGGTTATGGTTTCGGTTTAAGCAATAAATGCACAAACACTACATTTCTTATTGTTTACTGTGATTTTAGTGATCATTATGCTTGGGTAGATTAAAATAGTTAGAAGTGTGTATAGATGGCTTAAGAAGTGAAACCGTGTAGGATTGGAGGTTGTTACAGGAAACAAAACCTATTCACGCGAGAACTATTGTTGTTTTATAAATTTGTATACGTAGTTCATTTCTTAAGTATATCGTTAAGCTCACGCGAATACATGGATGCACAAAACAATAAGTACCTGATATTTAGTTAAATTCAATAAAATATAATTCACTTGGTAGTATTAGATTGATTTGACTTCTTATTCATTAATCACACGTTAAGTTTTATCTTTGATGACTAATTACATTTCATTCGAGAATGATAATTTGATTCTCGGTTCATATTGAGTGAACACGAGTACTTTTTGGCACTTTACAATTGGTAAGGTTTCATTGGTGCTCAATAAATGATTATGTTCATCGAGAGTTGTCATTTGAAAGTATATTTGTGGCTTATAGCGAAAAGTGTTTAAAGATGGTGATAGAATGTTTTGCATATGTTTGGGAAGAAGTGGATCCATTTCAAGGGTGATTTCTTTGGTCTCGTGCTTGGTTATGGTTTCGGTTTAAGCAATAAATGCACAAACACTACATTTCTTATTGTTTAGTGTGATTTTAGTGATCATTATGCTTGGGTAGATTAAAATAGTTTAGAAGTGTGTATAGATGGCTTAAGAAGTGAAACCGCATAGGATTGGAGGTTGTTACAGGAATCAAAAACTATTCACGCGACAACTATTGTTGTTTTATAAATTTGAATACGTAGTTCATTTCTCAAGTATATCGTTAAGCTCACACGAATACATGGATGCACAAAACAATAAGTATCTAATATTTAGTTAAATTCAATGAAATATAATTCACTTGGTCTTATTCGATTGATTTGACTTCTTATTCATTAATCACACGTTATGTTTTATCTTTGATGACTAATTACATTTCATTCGAGAATGATAATTTGATTCTCGGTTCATATTGTGTGAACACGAGTACTTTTTGGCACTTTACAATTGGTAAGGTTTCATTGGTGCTCAATAAATGATTATGTTCATCGAGAGTTGTCATTTGAAAGTATGTTTGTGGCTTATAGCGAAAAGTGTTTAAAGATGGTGATGGAATGTTTTGCATATGTTTGGGAAGAAGTGGATCCATTTCAAGGGTGATTTCTTTTGTCTCGTGCTTGGTTATGGTTTCGGTTTAAGCAATAAACGCACAAACACTACATTTCTTATTGTTTAGTGTGATTTTAGTGATCATTATGCTTGGGTAGATTAAAATAGTTTAGAAGTGTGTATAGATGGCTTAAGAAGTGAAACCGCATAGGATTGGAGGTTGTTACAGGAATCAAAAACTATTCACGCGACAACTATTGTTGTTTTATAAATTTGAATACGTAGTTCATTTTCAAGTATATCGTTAAGCTCACACGAATACATGGATGCACAAAACAATAAGTATCTAATATTTAGTTAAATTCAATGAAATATAATTCACTTGGTCTTATTCGATTGATTTGACTTCTTATTCATTAATCACACGTTATGTTTTATCTTTGATGACTAATTACATTTCATTCGAGAATGATAATTTGATTCTCGGTTCATATTGAGTGAACACGAGTACTTTTGATACTTTACAATTGGTAAGGTTCATTGGTGCTCAATAAATGATTATGTTCATCGAGAGTTGTCATTTGAAAGTATATTTGTGGCTTATAGCGAAAAGTGTTTAAAGATGGTGATCGAATGTTTTGCATATGTTTGGGAAGAAGTGGATCCATTTCAAGGGTGATTTCTTTGGTCTCGTGCTTGGTTATGGTTTCGGTTTAAGCAATAAATGCACAAACACTACATTTCTTATTGTTTACTGTGATTTTAGTGATCATTATGCTTGGGTAGATTAAAATAGTTAGAAGTGTGTATAGATGGCTTAAGAAGTGAAACCGTAGGATTGGAGGTTGTTACACGAATCAAAACCTATTCACGCGAGAACTATTGTTGTTTTATAAATTTGTATACGTAGTTCATTTCTTAAGTATATCGTTAAGCTCACGCGAATACATGGATGCACAAAACAATAAGTACCTAATATTTAGTTAAATTCAATAAATATATTCACTTGGTAGTATTAGATTGATTTGACTTTTTATTCATTAATCACACGTTAAGTTTTATCTTTGATGACTAATTACATTTCATTCGAGAATGATAATTTGATTCTCGGTTCATATTGAGTGAACACGAGTACTTTTTGTAACTTTACAATTGGTAAGGTTTCATTGGTGCTCAATAAATGATTATGTTCATCGAGAGTTGTCATTTGAAAGTGTATTTGTGGCTTATAGCGAAAAGTGTTTAAAGATGGTGATCTAATGTTTTGCATATGTTTGGGAAGAAGTGGATCCATTTCAAGGGTGATTTCTTTGGTCTCGTGCTTGGTTATGGTTTCAGTTTAAGCACTAAATGCACAAACACTACATTTCTTATTGTTTAGTTGATTTTAGTGATCATTATGCTTGGGTAGATTAAACTAGTTTAGAAGTGTGTATAGATGGCTTAAGAAGTGATACCGCATAGGATTGGAGGTTGTTACAGGAATCAAAAACTATTCACGCGACAACTATTGTTGTTTTATAAATTTGTATACATAGTTCATTTCTTAAGTATATCGTTAAGCTCACGCGACTACATGGATGCACAAAACAATAAGTACCTGATATTTAGTTAAATTCAATAAAATATATTTCACTTGGTAGTATTAGATTGATTTGACTTTTTATTCATTAATCACACGTTAAGTTTTATCTTTGATGACTAATTACATTTCATTCGAGAATGATAATTTGATTCTCGGTTCATTTTGAGTGAACACGAGTACTTTTTGTAACTTTACAATTGGTAAGGTTTCATTGGTGCTCAAAAAATGATTATGTTCATCGAGAGTTGTCATTTGAAAGTATATTTGTGGCTTATAGCGAAAAGTGTTTAAAGATGGTGATCTAATGTTTTGCATATGTTTGGGAAGAAGTGGATCCATTTCAAGGGTGATTTTTTTGGTCTCGTGCTTGGTTATGGTTTCAGTTTAAGCACTAAATGCACAAACACTACATTTCTTATTGTTTAGTGTGATTTTAGTGATCATTATGCTTGGGTAGATTAAACTAGTTTAGAAGTGTGTATAGATGGCTTAAGAAGTGAAACCGCATAGGATTGGAGGTTGTTACAGGAATCAAAAACTATTCACGCGACAACTATTGTTGTTTTATAAATTTGAATACGTAGTTCATTTCTCAAGTATATCGTTAAGCTCACACGAATACATGGATGCACAAAACAATAAGTATCTAATATTTAGTTAAATTCAATGAAATATAATTCACTTGGTCTTATTCGATTGATTTGACTTCTTATTCATTAATCACACGTTATGTTTTATCTTTGATGACTAATTACATTTCATTCGAAAATGATAATTTTATTCTCGATTCATATTGAGTAAACATGAGTACTTTTTGGTACTTTACAATTGTGAAGGTTTCATTGGTGCTCAATAAATGATTATGTTCATCGAGAGTTGTCATTTGAAAGTATATTTGTGGCTTATAGCGAAAAGTGTTTAAAGATGGTGATCAAATGTTTTGCATATGTTTGGGAAGAAGTGGATCCATTTCAAGGGTGATTTCTTTGGTCTCGTGCTTGGTTATGGTTTCAGTTTAAGCAGTAAATGCACAAACACTACATTTCTTATTGTTTAGTGTGATTTTAGTGATCATTATGCTTGGGTAGATTAAACTAGTTTAGAAGTGTGTATAGATGGCTTAAGAAGTGAAACCGCATAGGATTGGAGGTTGTTAGATGAATCAAAAACTATTCACGCGACAACTATTGTTGTTTTATAAATTTGAATACGTAGTTCATTTCTCAAGTATATCGTTAAGCTCACACGAATACATGGATGCACAAAACAATAAGTATCTAATATTTAGTTAAGTTCAAAGAAATATAATTCACTTGGTCTTATTCGATTGATTTGACTTCTTATTCATTAATCACACGTTATGTTTTATCTTTGATGACTAATTACATTTCATTCGAGAATGATAATTTGATTCTCGTTTCATATTGAGTGAACACGAGTACTTTTTGATACTTTACAATTGGTAAGGTGTGCTCAATAAATGATTATGTTCATCGAGAGTTGTCATTTGAAAGTATATTTGTCGCTTATAGCGTAAAGTGTTTAAAGATGGTGATCGAATGTTTTGCAAATGTTTGGGAAGAATTAGATCCATTTCAATTGTGATTTCTTTGGTCTCGTGCTTGGTTATGGTTTCGGTTTAAGCAATAAATACACAAACACTACATTTCTTATTGTTTACTGTGATTTTGGTGATCATTATGCTTGTGTAGATTAAAATAGTTAGAGGTGTGTATAGATGGCTTAAGAAGTGAAACCGTGTAGGATTGGAGGTTGTTACAGGAAACAAAACCTATTCACGCGAGAACTATTGTTGTTTTATAAATTTGAATACGTAGTTCATTTCGTAAGTATATCATTAAGCTCACGCGAATACATGGATGCACAAAACAATAAGTACCTGATATTTAGTTAAATTCAATAAAATATAATTCACTTGGTAGTATTAGATTGATTTGACTTCTTATTCATTAATCACAAGTTAAATTTTATCTTGGATGACTAATTACATTTCATTCGAGAATGATAATTTGATTCTCGGTTCATATTGAGTGAACACGAGTACTTTTTGGCACTTTACAATTGGTAAGGTTTCACTGGTGCTCAATAACTGATTATGTTCATCGAGGGTTGTCATTTGAAAGTATATTTGTGGCTTATAGTGAAAAGTGTTTAAAGATGGTGATCGAATGTTTTGCATATGTTTGGGAAGAAGTGGATCCATTTCAAGGGTGATTTCTTTGGTCTCGTGCTTGGTTACGGTTTCAGTTTAAGCAATAAATACACAAACACTATATTTCTTATTGTTTAGTGTGATTTTAGTGATCATTATGCGTGGGTAGATTAAACTAGTTTAGAAGTGTGTATAGATGGTTTAAGAAGTGAAACCGCATAGGATTGGAGGTTGTTACAGGAATCAAAAACTATTCACGCGAGAACTATTGTTGTTTTATAAATTTGTATACGTAGTTCATTTCTTAAGTATATCGTTAAGCTCACGCGAATACATGGATGCACAAAACAATAAGTACCTGATATTTAGTTAAATTCAATAAAATATAATTCACTTGGTAGTATTAGATTGATTTGACTTCTTATTCATTAATCACACATTAAGTTTTATCTTTGATGACTAATTACATTTCATTCGAGAATGATAATTTGATTCTCGGTTCATATTGAGTGAACACGAGTACTTTTTGGCACTTTACAATTGGTAAGGTTTCATTGGTGCTCAATAAATGATTATGTTCATCGAGAGTTGTCATTTGAAAGTATATTTGTGGCTTATAGCGAAAAGTGTTTAAAGATGGTGATCGAATGTTTTGCATATGTTTGGGAAGAAGTGGATCCATTTCAAGGGTGATTTCTTTGGTCTCGTGCTTGGTTATGGTTTCGGTTTAAGCAATAAATGCACAAACACTACATTTCTTATTGTTTAGTGTGATTTTAGTGATCATTATGCTTGGGTAGATTAAAATAGTTTAGAAGTGTGTATAGATGGCTTAAGAAGTGAAACCGCATAGGATTGGAGGTTGTTACAGGAATCAAAAACTATTCACGCGACAACTATTGTTGTTTTATAAATTTGAATACGTAGTTCATTTCTCAAGTATATCGTTAAGCTCACACGAATACATGGATGCACAAAACAATAAGTATCTAATATTTAGTTAAATTCAATGAAATATAATTCACTTGGTCTTATTCGATTGATTTGACTTTTTATTCATTAATCACACGTTATGTTTTATCTTTGATGACTAATTACATTTCATTCGAGAATGATAATTTGATTCTCGGTTCATATTGGGTGAACACGAGTACTTTTTGGCACTTTACAATTGGTAAGGTTTCATTGGTGCTCAATAAATGATTATGTTCATCGAGAGTTGTCATTTGAAAGTATATTTGTGGCTTTTAGCGAAAAGTGTTTAAAGATTGTGATTGAATATTTTGCATATGTTTGGGAAGAAGTGGATCCATTTCAAGGGTGATTTCTTTGGTCTCGTGCTTGGTTACGGTTTCAGTTTAAGCAATAAATACACAAACACTACATTTCTTATTGTTTAGTGTGATTTTAGTGATCATTATGCTTGGGTAGATTAAACTAGTTTAGAAGTGTGTATAGATGGTTTAAGAAGTGAAACCGCATAGGATTGGAGGTTGTTACAGGAATCAAAAACTATTCACGCGAGAACTATTGTTGTTTTATAAATTTGTATACGTAGTTCATTTCTTAAGTATATTGTTAAGCTCACGCGAATACATGGATGCACAAAACAATAAGTACCTGATATTTAGTTAAATTCAATAAAATATAATTCACTTGGTAGTATTAGATTGATTTGACTTCTTATTCATTAATCACACGTTAAGTTTTATCTTTGATGACTAATTACATTTCATTCGAGAATGATAATTTGATTCTCGGTTCATATTGAGTGAACACGAGTACTTTTTGGCACTTTACAATTGGTAAGGTTTCATTGGTGCTCAATAAATGATTATGTTCATCGAGAGTTGTCATTTGAAAGTATATTTGTGGCTTATAGCGAAAAGTGTTTAAAGATGGTGATCGAATGTTTTGCATATGTTTGGGAAGAAGTGGATCCATTTCAAGGGTGATTTCTTTGGTCTCGTGCTTGGTTATGGTTTCGGTTTAAGCAATAAATGCACAAACACTACATTTCTTATTGTTTAGTGTGATTTTAGTGATCATTATGCTTGGGTAGATTAAAATAGTTTAGAAGTGTGTATAGATGGCTTAAGAAGTGAAACCGCATAGGATTGGAGGTTGTTACAGGAATCAAAAACTATTCACGCGACAACTATTGTTGTTTTATAAATTTGAATACGTAGTTCATTTCTCAAGTATATCGTTAAGCTCACACGAATACATGGATGCACAAAACAATAAGTATCTAATATTTAGTTAAATTCAATGAAATGTAATTCACTTGGTCTTATTCGATTGATTTGACTTCTTATTTATTAATCACACGTTATGTTTTATCTTTGATGACTAATTACATTTCATTCGAGAATGATAATTTGATTCTCGGTTCATATTGAGTGAACACGAGTACTTTTTGGCACTTTACAATTGGTAAGGTTTCATTGGTGCTCAATAAATGATTATGTTCATCGAGAGTTGTCATTTGAAAGTATATTTGTGGCTTATAGCGAAAAGTGTTTAAAGATGGTGATCGAATGTTTTGCATATGTTTGGGAAGAAGTGGATCCATTTCAAGGGTGATTTCTTTGGTCTCGTGCTTGGTTATGGTTTCAGTTTAAGCAATAAATGCACAAACACTACATTTCTTATTGTTTAGTGTGATTTTAGTGATCATTATGCTTGGGTAGATTAAACTAGTTTAGAAGTGTGTATAGATGGCTTAAGAAGTGAAACCGCATAGGATTGGAGGTTGTTACAGGAATCAAAAACTATTCACGCGAAAACTATTGTTGTTTTATAAATTTGTATACGTAGTTCATTTCTTAAGTATATTGTTAAGCTCACGCGAATACATGGATGCACAAAACAATAAGTACCTGATATTTAGTTAAATTCAATAAAATATAATTCACTTGGTAGTATTAGATTGATTTGACTTCTTATTCATTAATCACACATTAAGTTTTATCTTTGATGACTAATTACATTTCATTCGAGAATGATAATTTGATTCTCGGTTCATATTGAGTGAACACGAGTACTTTTTGGCACTTTACAATTGGTAAGGTTTCATTGGTGCTCAATAAATGATTATGTTCATCGAGAGTTGTCATTTGAAAGTATATTTGTGGCTTATAGCGAAAAGTGTTTAAAGATGGTGATCGAATGTTTTGCATATGTTTGGGAAGAAGTGGATCCATTTCAAGGGTGATTTCTTTGGTCTCGTGCTTGGTTATGGTTTCGGTTTAAGCAATAAATGCACAAACACTACATTTCTTATTGTTTAGTGTGATTTTAGTGATCATTATGCTTGGGTAGATTAAAATAGTTTAGAAGTGTGTATAGATGGCTTAAGAAGTGAAACCGCATAGGATTGGAGGTTGTTACAGGAATCAAAAACTATTCACGCGACAACTATTGTTGTTTTATAAATTTGAATACGTAGTTCATTTCTCAAGTATATCGTTAAGCTCACACGAATACATGGATGCACAAAACAATAAGTATCTAATATTTAGTTAAATTCAATGAAATATAATTCACTTGGTCTTATTCGATTGATTTGACTTCTTATTCATTAATCACACGTTATGTTTTATCTTTGATGACTAATTACATTTCATTCGAGAATGATAATTTGATTCTCGGTTCATATTGAGTGAACACGAGTACTTTTTGGCACTTTACAATTGGTAAGGTTTCATTGGTGCTCAATAAATGATTATGTTCATCGAGAGTTGTCATTTGAAAGTATATTTGTGGCTTATAGCGAAAAGTGTTTAAAGATGGTGATCGAATGTTTTGCATATGTTTGGGAAGAAGTGGATCCATTTCAAGGGTGATTTCTTTGGTCTCGTGCTTGGTTATGGTTTCGGTTTAAGCAATAAATGCACAAACACTACATTTCTTATTGTTTAGTGTGATTTTAGTGATCATTATGCTTGGGTAGATTAAAATAGTTTAGAAGTGTGTATAGATGGCTTAAGAAGTGAAACCGCATAGGATTGGAGGTTGTTACAGGAATCAAAAACTATTCACGCGAGAACTATTGTTGTTTTATAAATTTGTATACGTAGTTCATTTCTTAAGTATATCGTTAAGCTCACGCGAATACATGGATGCACAAAACAATAAGTACATAATATTTAGTTAAATTCAATAAAATATAATTCACTTGGTAGTATTAGATTGATTTGACTTCTTATTCATTAATCACACGTTAAGTTTTATCTTTGATGACTAATTACATTTCATTCGAGAATGATAATTTGATTCTCGGTTCATATTGAGTGAACACGAGTACTTTTTGGCACTTTACAATTGGTAAGGTTTCATTGGTGCTCAATAAATGATTATGTTCATCGAGAGTTGTCATTTGAAAGTATATTTGTGGCTTATAGCGAAAAGTGTTTAAAGATGGTGATCGAATGTTTTGCATATGTTTGGGAAGAAGTGGATCCATTTCAAGGGTGATTTCTTTGGTCTCGTGCTTGGTTATGGTTTCGGTTTAAGCAATAAATGCACAAACACTACATTTCTTATTGTTTAGTGTGATTTTAGTGATCATTATGCTTGGGTAGATTAAAATAGTTTAGAAGTGTGTATAGATGGCTTAAGAAGTGAAACCGCATAGGATTGGAGGTTGTTACAGGAATCAAAAACTATTCACGCGACAACTATTGTTGTTTTATAAATTTGAATACGTAGTTCATTTCTCAAGTATATCGTTAAGCTCACACGAATACATGGATGCACAAAACAATAAGTATCTAATATTTAGTTAAATTCAATGAAATATAATTCACTTGGTCTTATTCGATTGATTTGACTTCTTATTCATTAATCACACGTTATGTTTTATCTTTGATGACTAATTACATTTCATTCGAGAATGATAATTTGATTCTCGGTTCATATTGAGTGAACACGAGTACTTTTTGGCACTTTACAATTGGTAAGGTTTCATTGGTGCTCAATAAATGATTATGTTCATCGAGAGTTGTCATTTGAAAGTATATTTGTGGCTTATAGCGAAAAGTGTTTAAAGATGGTGATCGAATGTTTTGCATATGTTTGGGAAGAAGTGGATCCATTTCAAGGGTGATTTCTTTGGTCTCGTGCTTGGTTATGGTTTCGGTTTAAGCAATAAATGCACAAACACTACATTTCTTATTGTTTACTGTGATTTTAGTGATCATTATGCTTAGGTAGATTAAACTAGTTTAGAAGTGTGTATAGATGGCTTAAGAAGTGAAACCGCATAGGATTGGAGGTTGTTACAGGAATCAAAAACTATTCACGCGACAACTATTGTTGTTTTATAAATTTGAATACGTAGTTCATTTCAAGTATATCGTTAAGCTCACACGAATACATGGATGCACAAAACAATAAGTATCTAATATTTAGTTAAATTCAATGAAATATAATTCACTTGGTCTTATTCGATTGATTTGACTTCTTATTCATTAATCACACGTTATGTTTTATCTTTGATGACTAATTACATTTCATTCGAGAATGATAATTTGATTCTCGGTTCATATTGAGTGAACACGAGTACTTTTTGGCACTTTACAATTGGTAAGGTTTCATTGGTGCTCAATAAATGATTATGTTTATCGAGAGTTGTCATTTGAAAGTATATTTGTGGCTTATAGCGAAAAGTGTTTAAAGATGGTGATCGAATGTTTTGCATATGTTTGGGAAGAAGTGGATCCATTTCAAGGGTGATTTCTTTGGTCTCGTGCTTGGTTATTGTTTCGGTTTAAGCAATAAATGCACAAACACTACATTTCTTATTGTTTAGTGTGATTTTAGTGATCATTATGCTTGGGTAGATTAAAATAGTTTAGAAGTGTGTATAGATAGCTTAAGAAGTGAAACCGCATAGGATTGGAGGTTGTTACGGGAATCAAAACTATTCACGCGACAACTATTGTTGTTTTATACATTTGAATACGTAGTTCATTTCTCAAGTATATCGTTAAGCTTACACGAATACATGGATGCACAAAACAATAAGTATCTAATATTTAGTTAAATTCAATGAAATATAATTCACTTGGTCTATTCGATTGATTTGACTTCTTATTCATTAATCACACGTTATGTTTTATCTTTGATGACTAATTACATTTCATTCGAGAATGATAATTTGATTCTCGGTTCATATTGAGTGAACACGAGTACTTTTTGGTACTTTACAATTGGTAAGGTTTCATTGGTGCTCAATAAATGATTATGTTCATCGAGAGTTGTCATTTGAAAGTATATTTGTGGCTTATAGCGAAAAGTGTTTAAAGATGGTGATCGAATGTTTTGCATATGTTTGGGAAGAAGTGGATCCATTTCAAGGGTGATTTCTTTGGTCTCGTGCTTGGTTATGGTTTCGGTTTAAGCAATAAATGCACAAACACTACATTTCTTATTGTTTAGTGTGATTTTAGTGATCATTATGCTTGGGTAGATTAAAATAGTTTAGAAGTGTGTATAGATGGCTTAAGAAGTGAAACCGCATAGGATTGGAGGTTGTTACAGGAATCAAAAACTATTCACGCGACAACTATTGTTGTTTTATAAATTTGAATACGTAGTTCATTTCTCAAGTATATCGTTAAGCTCACACGAATACATGGATGCACAAAACAATAAGTATCTAATATTTAGTTAAATTCAATGAAATATAATTCACTTGGTCTTATTCGATTGATTTGACTTCTTATTCATTAATCACACGTTATGTTTTATCTTTGATGACTAATTACATTTCATTCGAGAATGATAATTTGATTCTCGGTTCATATTGAGTGAACACGAGTACTTTTTGGCACTTTACAATTGGTAAGGTTTCATTGGTGCTCAATAAATGATTATGTTCATCGAGAGTTGTCATTTGAAAGTATATTTGTGGCTTATAGCGAAAAGTGTTTAAAGATGGTGATCGAATGTTTTGCATATGTTTGGAAAGAAGTGGATCTATTTCAAGGGTGATTTCTTTGGTCTCGTGCTTGGTTATGGTTTCGGTTTAAGCAATAAATGCACAAACACTACATTTCTTATTGTTTACTGTGATTTTAGTGATCATTATGCTTAGGTAGATTAAACTAGTTTAGAAGTGTGTATAGATGGCTTAAGAAGTGAAACCGCATAGGATTGGAGGTTGTTGCAGGAATCGAAAACTATTCACGCGACAACTATTGTTGTTTTATAAATTTGAATACGTAGTTCATTTCTCAAGTATATCGTTAAGCTCACACGAATACATGGATGCACAAAATAATAAGTATCTAATATTTAGTTAAATTCAATGAAATATAATTCACTTGGTCTTATTCGATTGATTTGACTTCTTATTCATTAATCACACGTTATGTTTTATCTTTGATGACTAATTACATTTCATTCGAGAATGATAATTTGATTTTCGGTTCATATTGAGTGAACACGAGTACTTTTTGGCACTTTACAATTGGTAAGGTTTCATTGGTGCTCAATAAATGATTATGTTCATCGAGAGTTGTCATTTGAAAGTATATTTGTGGCTTATAGCGAAAAGTGTTTAAAGATGGTGATCGAATGTTTTGCATATGTTTGGGAAGAAGTGGATCTATTTCAAGGGTGATTTCTTTGGTCTCGTGCTTGGTTATGGTTTCGGTTTAAGCAATAAATGCACAAACACTACATTTCTTATTGTTTAGTGTGATTTTAGTGATCATTATGCTTGGGTAGATTAAAATAGTTTAGAAGTGTGTATAGATGGCTTAAGAAGTGAAACCGCGTAGGATTGGAGGTTGTTACAGGAATCAAAAACTATTCAGGCGACAACTATTGTTGTTTTATAAATTTGAATACGTAGTTCATTTCTCAAGTATATCGTTAAGCTCACACGAATACATGGATGCACAAAACAATAAGTATCTAATATTTAGTTAAATTCAATGAAATATAATTCACTTGGTCGTATTCGATTGATTTGACTTCTTATTCATTAATCACACGTTATGTTTTATCTTTGATGACTAATTACATTTCATTCGAGAATGATAATTTGATTCTCGGTTCATCTTGAGTGAACACGAGTACTTTTTGGTACTTTACAATTGGTAAGGTTTCATTGGTGCTCAATAAATGATTATGTTTATCGAGAGTTGTCATTTTAAAGTATATTGGTGGCTTATAGCGAAAAGTGTTTAAAGATGGTGATCGAAAGTTTTGCCTATGTTTGGGAAGAAGTGGATCCATTTCAAGGGTGATTTCTTTGGTCTCGTGCTTGGTTATGGTCTCGGTTTAAGCAATAAATGCACAAACACTACATTTCTTATTGTTTACTGTGATTTTAGTGATCATTATGCTTGGGTAGATTAAAATAGTTTAGAAGTGTGTATAGATGGCTTAAGAAGTGAAACCGCATAGGATTGGAGGTTGTTACACGAATCAAAAACTATTCACGCGACAACTATTGTTGTTTTATAAATTTGAATACGTAGTTCATTTCTCAAGTATATCGTTAAGCTCACACGAATACATGGATGCACAAAACAATAAGTATCTAATATTTAGTTAAATTCAATGAAATATAATTCACTTGGTCTTATTCGATTGATTTGACTTCTTATTCATTAATCACACGTTATGTTTTATCTTTGATGACTAATTACATTTCATTCGAGAATGATAATTTGATTCTCGGTTCATATTGAGTGAACACGAGTACTTTTTGGCACTTTACAATTGGTAAGGTTTCATTGGTGCTCAATAAATGATTATGTTCATCGAGAGTTGTCATTTGAAAGTATATTTGTGGCTTATAGCGAAAAGTGTTTAAAGATGGTGATCGAATGTTTTGCATATGTTTGGGAAGAAGTGGATCCATTTCAAGGGTGATTTCTTTGGTCTCGTGCTTGGTTATGGTTTCGGTTTAAGCAATAAATGCACAAACACTACATTTCTTATTGTTTACTGTGATTTTAGTGATCATTATGCTTAGGTAGATTAAACTAGTTTAGAAGTGTGTATAGATGGCTTAAGAAGTGAAACCGCATAGGATTGGAGGTTGTTACAGGAATCAAAAACTATTCACGCGACAACTATTGTTGTTTTTAAATTTGAATACGTAGTTCATTTCTCAAGTATATCGTTAAGCTCACACGAATACATGGATGCACAAAACAATAAGTATCTAATATTTAGTTAAATTCAATGAAATATAATTCACTTGGTCTTATTCGATTGATTTGACTTCTTATTCATTAATCACACGTTATGTTTTATCTTTGATGACTAATTACATTTCATTCGAGAATGATAATTTGATTCTCGGTTCATATTGAGTGAACACGAGTACTTTTTGGCACTTTACAATTGGTAAGGTTTCATTGGTGCTCAATAAATGATTATATTCATCGAGGGTTGTCATTTGAAAGTATATTTGTGGCTTATAGCGAAAAGTGTTTAAAGATGGTGATCGAATGTTTTGCATATGTTTGGGAAGAAGTGGATCCATTTCAAGGGTGATTTCTTTGGTCTCGTGCTTGGTTATGGTTTCGGTTTAAGCAATAAATGCACAAATACTACATTTCTTATTGTTTACTGTGATTTTAGTGATCATTATGCTTAGGTAGATTAAACTAGTTTAGAAGTGTGTATAGATGGCTTAAGAAGTGAAACCGCATAGGATTGGAGGTTGTTACAGGAATCAAAAACTATTCACGCGACAACTATTGTTGTTTTATAAATTTGAATACGTAGTTCATTTCTCAAGTATATCGTTAAGCTCACACGAATACATGGATGCACAAAACAATAAGTATCTAATATTTAGTTAAATTCAATGAAATATAATTCACTTGGTCTTATTCGATTGATTTGACTTCTTATTCATTAATCACACGTTATGTTTTATCTTTGATGACTAATTACATTTCATTCGAGAATGATAATTTGATTCTCGGTTCATATTGTGTGAAAACGAGTACTTTTTGGCACTTTACAGTTGGTAAGGTTTCATTGGTGCTCAATAAATGATTATGTTCATCGAGAGTTGTCATTTGAAAGTATATTTGTGGCTTATAGCGAAAAGTGTTTAAAGATGGTGATCGAATGTTTTGCATATGTTTGGGAAGAAGCGGATCCATTTCAAGGGTGATTTCTTTGGTCTCGTGCTTGGTTATGGTTTCGGTTTAAGCAATAAATGCACAAACACTATATTTCTTATTGTTTACTGTGATTTTAGTGATCATTATGCTTAGGTAGATTAAACTAGTTTAGAAGTGTGTATAGATGGCTTAAGAAGTGAAACCGCGTAGGATTGGAGGTAGTTGCAGGAATCAAAAACTATTCACGCGACAACTATTGTTGTTTTATAAATTTGAATACGTAGTTCATTTCTCAAGTATTTCGTTAAGCTCACACGAATACATGGATGCACAAAATAATAAGTATCTAATATTTAGTTAAATTCAATGAAATATAATTCACTTGGTCTTATTCGATTGATTTGACTTCTTATTCATTAATCACACGTTATGTTTTATCTTTGATGACTAATTACATTTCATTCGAGAATGATAATTTGATTCTCGGTTCATATTGAGTGAACACGAGTACTTTTTGGCACTTTACAATTGGTAAGGTTTCATTGGTGCTCAATAAATGATTATATTCATCGAGGGTTGTCATTTGAAAGTATATTTGTGGCTTATAGCGAAAAGTGTTTAAAGATGGTGATCGAATGTTTTGCATATGTTTGGGAAGAAGTGGATCCATTTCAAGGGTGATTTCTTTGGTCTCGTGCTTGGTTATGGTTTCGGTTTAAGCAATAAATGCACAAACACTACATTTCTTATTGTTTAGTCTGATTTTAGTGATCATTATGCTTGGGTAGATTAAAATAGTTTAAAAGTGTGTATAGATGGCTTAAGAAGTGAAACCGCATAGGATTGGAGGTTGTTACAGGAATCAAAAAATATTCACGCGACAACTATTGTTATTTTATAAATTTGAATACGTAGTTCATTTCTCAAGTATATCGTTAAGCTCACACGAATACATGGATGCACAAAACAATAAGTATGTAATATTTAGTTAAATTCTATGGAATATAATTCACTTGGTCTTATTCGATTGATTTGACTTCTTATTCATTAATCACACGTTATGTTTTATCTTTCATGACTAATTACATTTCATTCGAAAATGATAATTTTATTCTCGATTCATATTGAGTGAACATGAGTACTTTTTGGTACTTTACAATTGGGAAGGTTTCATTGGTGCTCAATAAATGATTATGTTCATCGAAAGTTGTCATTTGAAAGTATATTTGTGCCTTATAGCGAAAAGTGTTTAAAGATGGTGATCAAATGTTTTGCATAAGTTTGGGAAGAAGTGGATCCATTTCAAGGGTGATTTCTTTGGTCTCGTGCTTGGTTATGGTTTCGGTTTAAGCAATAAATGCACAAACACTACATTTCTTATTGTTTACTATGATTTTAGTGATCATTATGCTTGGGTAGATTAAAATAGTTAGAAGTGTGTATAGATGGCTTAAGAAGTGAAACCGTGTAGGATTGGAGGTTGTTACAGGCATCAAAAACTATTCACGCGACAGCTATTGTTGTTTTATAAATTTAAATACGTAGTTCATTTCTCAAGTATATCGTTAAGCTCACACGAATACATAGATGCACAAAACAATAAGTATCTAATATTTAGTTAAATTCAATGAAATATAATTCACTTGGTCTTATTCGATTGATTTGACTTCTTATTCATTAATCACACGTTATGTTTTATCTTTGATGACTAATTACATTTCATTCGAGAATGATAATTTGATTCTCGGTTCATATTGAGTGAACACGAGTACTTTCTGGCACTTTACAATTGGTAAGGTTTCATTGGTGCTCAATAAATGATTATGTTCATCGAGAGTTGTCATTTGAAAGTATGTTTGTGGCTTATAGCGAAAAGTGTTTAAAGATGGTGATCGAATGTTTTGCATATGTTTGGGAAGAAGTGGATCCATTTCAAGGGTGATTTCTTTGACCTCGTGCTTGGTTATGGTTTCGGCTTAAGCAATAAATGCACAAACACTACATTTCTTATTGTTTATTGTGATTTTAGTGATCATTATGCTTGGGTAGATTAAACTAGTTTAGAAGTGTGTATAGATGGCTTAAGAAGTGAAACCGCATAGGATTGGAGGTTGTTACAGGAATCAAAAACTATTCACGCGACAACTATTGTTGTTTTATAAATTTGAATACGTAGTTCATTTCTCAAGTATATCGTTAAGCTCACACGAATACATGGATGCACAAAACAATAAGTATCTAATATTTAGTTAAATTCAGTGAAATATAATTTACTTGGTCTTATTCGATTGATTTGACTTCTTATTCATTAATCACACGTTATGTTTTATCTTTGATGACTAATTACATTTCATTCGAGAATGATAATTTGATTCTCGGTTTATATTGACTGAACACGAGTACTTTTTGGCACTTTACAATTGGTAAAGTTTCATTGGTGCTCAATAAATGATTATGTTTGTCGAGAGTTGTCATTTGAAAGTATATTTGTGGCTTATAGCGAAAAGTTTTTAAAGATGGTGATCGAATGTTTTGCATATGTTTGGGAAGAAGTGGATCCATTTCAAGGGTGATTTCTTTGGTCTCGTGCTTGCTTATGGTTTCGGTTTAAGCAATAAATGCACAAACACTACATTTCTTATTGTTTAGTGTGATTTTAGTGATCATTATGCTTGGGTAGATTAAAATAGTTTAGAAGTGTGTATAGATGGCTTAAGAAGTGAAACCGCATAGGATTGGAGGTTGTTACAGGAATCAAAAACTATTCACGCGACAACTATTGTTGTTTTATACATTTGAATACGTAGTTCATTTCTCAAGTATATCGTTAAGCTCACACGAATACATGGATGCACAAAACAATAAGTATCTAATATTTAGTTAAATTCAATGAAATATAATTCACTTGGTCTTATTCGATTGATTTGACTTCTTATTCATTAATCACACGTTATGTTTTATCTTTGATGACTAATTACATTTCATTCGAGAATGATAATTTGATTCTCGGTTCATATTGAGTGAACACGAGTACTTTTTGATACTTTACAATTGGTAAGGTTCATTGGTGCTCAATAAATGATTATGTTCATCGAGAGTTGTCATTTGAAAGTATGTTTGTGGCTTATAGCGAAAAGTGTTTAAAGATGGTGATCGAATGTTTTGCATATGTTTGGGAAGAAGTGGATCCATTTCAAGGGTGATTTCTTTGGTCTCGTGCTTGGTTATTGTTTCGGTTTAAGCAATAAATGCACAAACACTACATTTCTTATTGTTTACTGTGATTTTAGTGATCATTATGCTTGGGTAGATTAAACTAGTTTAGAAGTGTGTATAGATGGCTTAAGAAGTGAAACCGCATAGGATTGGAGGTTGTTACACGAATCAAAAACTATTCACGCGACAACTATTGTTGTTTTATAAATTTGAATACGTAGTTCATTTCTCAAGTATATCGTTAAGCTCACACGAATACATGGATGCACAAAATAATAAGTATCTAATATTTAGTTAAATTCAATGAAATATAATTCACTTGGTCTTATTCGATTGATTTGACTTCTTATTCATTAATCACACGTTATGTTTTATCTTTGATGACTAATTACATTTCATTCGAGAATGATAATTTGATTCTCGGTTCATATTGAGTGAACACGAGTACTTTTTGGCACTTTACAATTGGTAAGGTTTCACTGGTGCTCAATAAATGATTATATTCATCGAGGGTTGTCATTTGAAAGTATATTTGTGGCTTATAGCGAAAAGTGTTTAAAGATGGTGATCGAATGTTTTGCATATGTTTGGGAAGAAGTGGATCCATTTCAAGGGTGATTTCTTTGGTCTCGTGCTTGGTTATGGTTTCGGTTTAAGCAATAAATGCACAAACACTACATTTCTTATTGTTTAGTCTGATTTTAGTGATCATTATGCTTGGGTAGATTAAAATAGTTTAAAAGTGTGTATAGATGGCTTAAGAAGTGAAACCGCATAGGATTGGAGGTTGTTACAGGAATCAAAAAATATTCACGCGACAACTATTGTTATTTTATAAATTTGAATACGTAGTTCATTTCTCAAGTATATCGTTAAGCTCACACGAATACATGGATGCACAAAACAATAAGTATCTAATATTTAGTTAAATTCAATGAAATATAATTCACTTGGTCTATTCGATTGATTTGACTTCTTATTCATTAATCACACGTTATGTTTTATCTTTGATGACTAATTACATTTCATTCGAGAATGATAATTTGATTCTCGGTTCATATTGAGTGAACACGAGTTCTTTTTGGTACTTTACAATTGGTAAGGTTCATTGGTGCTCAATAAATGATTATGTTCATCGAGAGTTGTCATTTGAAAGTATATTTGTGGCTTATAGCGAAAAGTGTTTAAAGATGGTGATCGAATGTTTTGCATATGTTTGGGAAGAAGTGGATCCATTTCAAGGGTGATTTCTTTGGTCTCGTGCTTGGTTATGGTTTCGGTTTAAGCAATAAATGCACAAACACTACATTTCTTATTGTTTACTGTGATTTTAGTGATCATTATGCTTGGGTAGATTAAATAGTTTAGAAGTGTGTATAGATGGCTTAAGAAGTGAAACCGCATAGGATTGGAGGTTGTTACAGGAATCAAAAACTATTCACGCGACAACTATTGTTGTTTTATAAATTTGAATACGTAGTTCATTTCTCAAGTATATCGTTAAGCTCACACGAATACATGGATGCACAAAACAATAAGTATCTAATATTTAGTTAAATTCAATAAATATAATTCACTTGGTCTTATTCGATTGATTTGACTTCTTATTCATTAATCACACGTTATGTTTTATCTTTGATGACTAATTACATTTCATTCGAGAATGATAATTTGATTCTCGGTTCATATTGAGTGAACACGAGTACTTTTTGGCACTTTACAATTGGTAAGGTTTCATTGGTGCTCAATAAATGATTATGTTTATCGAGAGTTGTCATTTGAAAGTATATTTGTGGCTTATAGCGAAAAGTGTTTAAAGATGGTGATCGAATGTTTTGCATATGTTTGGGAAGAAGTGGATCCATTTCAAGGGTGATTTCTTTGGTCTCGTGCTTGGTTATTGTTTCGGTTTAAGCAATAAATGCACAAACACTACATTTCTTATTGTTTAGTGTGATTTTAGTGATCATTATGCTTGGGTAGATTAAAATAGTTTAGAAGTGTGTATAGATAGCTTAAGAAGTGAAACCGCATAGGATTGGAGGTTGTTACGGGAATCAAAAACTATTCACGCGACAACTATTGTTGTTTTATACATTTGAATACGTAGTTCATTTCTCAAGTATATCGTTAAGCTTACACGAATACATGGATGCACAAAACAATAAGTATCTAATATTTAGTTAAATTCAATAAAATATAATTCACTTGGTAGTATTAGATTGATTTGACTTCTTATTCGTTAATCACACGTTAAGTTTTATCTTTGATGACTAATTGCATTTCATTCGAGAATGATAATTTGATTCTCGATTCATATTGAGTGAACACGAGTACTTTTTGGCACTTTACAATTGGTAAGGTTTCATTGGTGCTCAATAAATGATTATGTTCATCGAGAGTTGTCATTTGAAAGTATATTTGTGGCTTATAGCGAAGAGTGTTTAAAGATGGTGATCGAATGTTTTGCATATGTTTGGGAAGAAGTGGATCCATTTCAAGGGTGATTTCTTTGGTCTCGTGCTTGGTTATGGTTTCGGTTTAAGCAATAAATGCACAAACACTACATTTCCTATTGTTTACTGTGATTTTAGTGATCATTATGCTTGGGTAGATTAAAATAGTTAGAAGTGTGCATAGATGGCTTAAGAAGTGAAACCGTGTAGGATTGGAGGTTGTTACACGAATCAAAAACTATTCACGCGACAACTATTGTTGTTTTATAAATTTGAATACGTAGTTCATTTCTCAAGTATATCGTTAAGCTCACACGAATACATGGATGCACAAAACAATAAGTATCTAATATTTAGTTAAATTCAATGAAATATAATTCACTTGGTCTTATTCGATTGATTTGACTTCTTATTCATTAATCACACGTTATGTTTTATCTTTGATGACTAATTACATTTCATTCGAGAATGATAATTTGATTCTCGGTTCATATTGAGTGAACACGAGTACTTTGTGGCACTTTACAATTGGTAAGGTTTCATTGGTGCTCAATAAATGATTATGTTTATCGAGAGTTGTCATTTGAAACTATATTTGTGGCTTATAGCGAAAAGTGTTTATAGATGGTGATCGAATGTTTTGCATATGTTTGGGAAGAAGTGGATCCATTTCAAGGGTGATTTCTTTGGTCTCGTGCTTGGTTATGGTTTCGGTTTAAGCAATAAATGCACAAACACTACATTTCTTATTGTTTAGTGTGATTTTAGTGATCATTATGCTTGGGTAGATTAAAATAGTTTAGAAGTGTGTATAGATGGCTTAAGAAGTGAAACCGCATAGGATTGGAGGTTGTTACGGAATCAAAAACTATTCACGCGACAACTATTGTTGTTTTATAAATTTGAATTCGTAGTTCATTTCTCAAGTATATCGTTAAGCTCACACGAATACATGGATGCACAAAACAATAAGTATCTAATATTTAGTTAAATTCAATGAAATATAATTCACTTGGTCCTATTAGATTGATTTGACTTCTTATTCATTAATCACACGTTAAGTTTTGTCTTTGATGACTAATTATATTTCATTCGAGAATGATAATTTGATTCTCAGTTCATATTGAGTGAACACGAGCACTTTTTGGTACTTTATAATTGGTAAGGTTTCATTGGTGCTCAAAAAATGATTATGTTCATCGAGAGTTGTCATTTGAAAGTATATTTTTGGCTTATTGCGAAAAGTGTTTAAAGATGGTGATAAAATGTTTTGCATATGTTTTGGAAGAAGTGGATCCATTTCAAGGGTGATTTCTTCGGTCTCGTGCTTGGTTATGGTTTCGGTTTAAGCAATAAATGCACAAACACTACATTTCTTATTGTTTACTGTGATTTTAGTGATCATTATGCTTGGGTAAATTAAAATAGTTAGAAGTGTGTATAGATGGCTTAAGAAGTGAAACCGTGTAGGATTGGAGGTTGTTACAGGAATCAAAACTATTCACGCGAGAACTATTGTTGTTTTATAAATTTGTATACGTAGTTCATTTCTTAAGTATATCGTTAAGCTCACGCGAATACATGGATGCACAAAACAATAAGTACCTAATATTTAGTTAAATTCAATAAATATAATTCACTTGGTAGTATTAGATTGATTTGACTTCTTATTCATTAATCACACGTTAAGTTTTATCTTTGATGACTAATTACATTTCATTCGAGAATGATAATTTGATTCTCGGTTCATATTGAGTGAACACGAGTACTTTTTGGCACTTTACAATTGGTAAGGTTTCATTGGTGCTCAATAAATGATTATGTTCATCGAGAGTTGTCATTTGAAAGTATATTTGTGGCTTATAGCGAAAAGTGTTTAAAGATGGTGATCGAATGTTTTGCATATGTTTGGGAAGAAGTGGATCCATTTCAAGGGTGATTTCTTTGGTCTCGTGCTTGGTTATGGTTTCAGTTTAAGCAATAAAGGCACAAACACTACATTTCTTATTGTTTAGTGTGATTTTAGTGATCAATTTGCCTGGGTAGATTAAACTAGTTTAGAAGTGTGTATAGATGGCTTAAGAAGTGAAACCGCATAGGATTGGAGGTTGTTACAGGAATCAAAAACTATTCACGCGACAACTATTGTTGTTTTATAAATTTGAATACGTAGTTCATTTCTCAAGTATATCGTTAAGCTCACACGAATACATGGATGCACAAAACAATAAGTATCTAATATTTAGTTAAATTCAATGAAATATAATTCACTTGGTCTTATTCGATTGATTTGACTTCTTATTCATTAATCACACGTTATGTTTTATCTTTGATGACTAATTACATTTCATTCGAGAATGATAATTTGATTCTCGATTCATATTGAGTGAACACGAGTACTTTTTGGCACTTTACAATTGGTAAGGTTTCATTGGTGCTCAATAAATGATTATGTTCATCGAGAGTTGTCATTTGAAAGTATATTTGTGGCTTATAGCGAAAAGTGTTTAAAGATGGTGATCGAATGTTTTGCATATGTTTGGGAAGAAGTGGATCCATTTCAAGGGTGATTTCTTTGGTCTCGTGCTTGGTTATGGTTTCAGTTTAAGCAATAAATGCACAAACACTACATTTCTTATTGTTTACTGTGATTTTAGTGATCATTGTGCTTCGGTAGATTAAAATAGTTAGAAGTGTGTATAGATGGCTTAAGAAGTGAAACCGTGTAGGATTGGAGGTTGTTACAAGAAACAAAACCTATTCACGCGAGAACTATTGTTGTTTTATAAATTTATATACGTAGTTCATTTCTTAAGTATATCGTTAAGCTCACACGAATACATGGATGCACAAAACAATAAGTACCTGATATTTAGTTAAATTCAATAAAATATAATTCACTTGGTAGTATTAGATTGATTTGACTTCTTATTCATTAATCACACGTTAAGTTTTATCTTTGATGACTAATTACATTTCATTCGAGAATGATAATTTGATTCTCGATTCATATTGAGTGAACACGAGTACTTTTTGGCAGTTTACAATTGGTAAGGTTTCATTGGTGCTCAATAAATGATTATGTTCATCGAGAGTTGTCATTTGAAAGTATATTTGTGGCTTATAGCGAAAAGTGTTTAAAGATGGTGATCGAATGTTTTGCATATGTTTGGGAAGAAGTGGATCCATTTCAAGGGTGATTTCTTTGGTCTCGTGCTTGGTTATGGTTTCGGTTTAAGCAATAAATGCACAAACACTACATTTCCAATTGTTTACTGTGATTTTAGTGATCATTATGCTTGGGTAGATTAAAATAGTTAGAAGTGTGTATAGATGGCTTAAGAAGTGAAACCGTAGGATTGGAGGTTGTTACAGGAATCAAAACTATTCACGCGAGAACTATTGTTGTTTTATAAATTTGTATACGTAGTTCATTTCTTAAGTATATCGTTAAGCTCACGCGAATACATGGATGCACAAAACAATAAGTACCTAATATTTAGTTAAATTCAATAAATATAATTCACTTGGTAGTATTAGATTGATTTGACTTCTTATTCATTAATCACACGTTAAGTTTTATCTTTGATGACTAATTACATTTCATTCGAGAATGATAATTTGATTCTCGGTTCATATTGAGTGAACACGAATACTTTTTGGCACTTTACAATTGGTAAGGTTTCATTGGTGCTCAATAAATGATTATGTTCATCGAGAGTTGTCATTTGAAAGTATATTTGTGGCTTATAGCGAAAAGTGTTTAAAGATGGTGATCGAATGTTTTGCATATGTTTGGGAAGAAGTGGATCCATTTCAAGGGTGATTTCTTTGGTCTCGTGCTTGGTTATGGTTTCGGTTTAAGCAATAAATGCACAAACACTACATTTCTTATTGTTTAGTGTGATTTAGTGATCATTATGCTTGGGTAGATTAAAATAGTTTAGAAGTGTGTATAGATGGCTTAAGAAGTGAAACCGCATAGGATTGGAGGTTGTTACAGGAATCAAAAACTATTCACGCGACAACTATTGTTGTTTTATAAATTTGATACGTAGTTCATTTCTCAAGTATATCGTTAAGCTCACACGAATACATGGATGCACAAAACAATAAGTATCTAATATTTAGTTAAATTCAATGAAATATAATTCACTTGGTCTATTCGATTGATTTGACTTCTTATTCATTAATCACACGTTATGTTTTATCTTTGATGACTAATTACATTTCATTCGAGAATGATAATTTGATTCTCGGTTCATATTGAGTGAACACGAGTACTTTTTGGCACTTTACAATTGGTAAGGTTTCATTGGTGCTCAATAAATGATTATGTTCATCGAGAGTTGTCATTTGAAAGTATATTTGTGGCTTATAGCGAAAAGTGTTTAAAGATGGTGATCGAATGTTTTGCATATGTTTGGGAAGAAGTGGATCCATTTCAAGGGTGATTTCTTTGGTCTCGTGCTTGGTTATGGTTTCGGTTTAAGCAATAAATGCACAAACACTACATTTCTTATTGTTTAGTGTGATTTTAGTGATCATTATGCTTGGGTAGATTAAAATAGTTTAGAAGTGTGTATAGATGGCTTAAGAAGTGAAACCGCATAGGATTGGAGGTTGTTACAGGAATCAAAAACTATTCACGCGACAACTATTGTTGTTTTATAAATTTGAATACGTAGTTCATTTCTCAAGTATATCGTTAAGCTCACACGAATACATGGATGCACAAAACAATAAGTATCTAATATTTAATTAAATTCAATGAAATATAATTCACTTGGTGCTATTCGATTGATTTGACTTCTTATTTATTAATCACACGTTATGTTTTATCTTTGATGACTAATTACATTTCATTCGAGAATGATAATTTGATTCTCGGTTCATATTGAGTGAACACGAGTACCTTTTGGCACTTTACAATTGGTAAGGTTTCATTGGTGCTCAATAAATGATTATGTTCATCGAGAGTTGTCATTTGAATGTATATTTGTGGCTTATAGCGAAAAGTGTTTAAAGATGGTGATCGAATGTTTTGCATATGTTTGGGAAGAAGTGGATCCATTTCAAGGGTGATTTCTTTGGTCTCGTGCTTGGTTATGGTTTCGGTTTAAGCAATAAATGCACAAACACTACATTTCTTATTGTTTACTGTGATTTTAGTGATCATTATGCTTGGGTAGATTAAAATAGTTAGAAGTGTGTATAGATGGCTTAAGAAGTGAAACCGTGTAGGATTGGAGGTTGTTACAGGAATCAAAACTATTCACGCGAGAACTATTGTTGTTTTATAAATTTGTATACGTAGTTCATTTCTTAAGTATATCGTTAAGCTCACGCGAATACATGGATACACAAAACAATAAGTACCTGATATTTAGTTAAATTCAATAAAATATAATTCACTTGATAGTATTAGATTGATTTGACTTCTTATTCATTAATCACACGTTAAGTTTTATCTTTGATGACTAATTACATTTCATTCGAGAATGATAATTTGATTCTCGGTTCATATTGAGTGAACACGAGTACTTTTTGGCACTATACAATTGGTAAGGTTTCATTGGTGCTCAATAAATAATTATGTTCATCGAGAGTTGTCATTTGAAAGTATATTTGTGGCTTATAGCGAAAAGTGTTTAAAGATGGTGATCAAAAGTTTTGCATATGTTTGGGAAGAAGTGGATCTATTTCAAGGGTGATTTCTTTAGTCTCGTGCTTGGTTATGGTTTCGGTTTAAGCAATAAATGCACAAACACTACATTTCTTATTGTTTACTGTGATTTTAGTGATCATTATGCTTGGGTAGATTAAAATGGTTAGAAGTGTGTATAGATGGCTTAAGAAGTGAAACCGCGTAGGATTGGAGGTTGTTACACGAATCAAAACCTATTCACGCGAGAACTATTGTTGTTTTATAAATTTGTATACGTAGTTCATTTCTTAAGTATATCGTTAAGCTCACCCGAATACATGGATGCACAAAACAATAAGTACCTGATATTTAGTTAAATTCAATAAATTATAATTCACTTGGTACTATTAGATTGATTTGGCTTCTTATTCATTAATCACACGTTAAGTTTTATCTTTGATGACTAATTACATTTCATTCGAGAATGATAATTTGATTCTCGGTTCATATTGAGTGAACACGAGTACTTTTTGGCACTTTACAATTGGTAAGGTTTCATTGGTGCTCAATAAATGATTATGTTCATCGAGAGTTGTCATTTGAAAGTATATTTGCGGCTTATAGCGAAAAGTGTTTAAAGATGGTGATCGAATGTTTTGCATATGTTTGGGAAGAAGTGGATCCATTTCAAGGGTGATTTCTTTGGTCTCGTGCTTGGTTATGGTTTCAGTTTAAGCAATAAATGCACAAACACTACATTTCTTATTGTTTAGTGTGATTTTAGTGATCATTATGCTTGGGTAGATTAAACTAGTTTAGAAGTGTGTATAGATGGCTTAAGAAGTGAAACCGCATAGGATTGGAGGTTGTTACAGGAATCAAAAACTATTTACGCGACAACTATTGTTGTTTTATAAATTTGAATACGTAGTTCATTTCTCAAGTATATCGTTAAGCTCACACGAATACATGGATGCACAAAACAATAAGTATCTAATATTTAGTTAAATTCAATGAAATATAATTCACTTGGTCTTATTCGATTGATTTGACTTCTTATTTATTAATCACACGTTATGTTTTATCTTTGATGACTAATTACATTTCATTCGAGAATGATAATTTGATTCTCGATTCATATTGAGTGAACACGAGTACTTTTTGGCACTTTACAATTGGTAAGGTTTCATTGGTGCTCAATAAATGATTATGTTCATCGAGAGTTGTCATTTGAAAGTATATTTGTGGCTTATAGCGAAAAGTGTTTAAAGATGGTGATCGAATGTTTTGCATACGTTTGGGAAGAAGTGGATCCATTTCAAGGGTGATTTCTTTGGTCTCGTGCTTGGTTATGGTTTCAGTTTAAGCAATAAATGCACAAACACTACATTTCTTATTGTTTACTGTGATTTTAGTGATCATTATGCTTCGGTAGATTAAAATAGTTAGAAGTGTGTATAGATTGCTTAAGAAGTGAAACCGTGTAGGATTGGAGGTTGTTACAGGAAACAAAACCTATTCACGCGAGAACTATTGTTGTTTTATAAATTTATATACGTAGTTCATTTCTTAAGAATATCGTTAAGCTCACACAAATACATGGATGCACAAAACAATAAGTACCTGATATTTAGTTAAATTCAATGAAATATAATTCACTTGGTAGTATTCGATTGATTTGACTTCTTATTCATTAATCACACGTTAAGTTTTATCTTTGATGACTAATTACATTTCATTCGAGAATGATAATTTGATTCTCGATTCATATTGAGTGAACACGAGTACTTTTTGGCACTTTACAATTGGTAAGGTTTCATTGGTGCTCAATAAATGATTATGTTCATCGAGAGTTGTCATTTGAAAGTATATTTGGGGCTTATAGCAAAAAGTGTTTAAAGATGGTGATCGAATGTTTTGCATATGTTTGGGAAGAAGTGGATCCATTTCAAGGGTGATTTCTTTGGTCTCGTGCTTGGTTATGGTTTCGGTTTAAGCAATAAATGCACAAACACTACATTTCCTATTGTTTACTGTGATTTTAGTGATCATTATGCTTGGGTAGATTAAAATAGTTAGAAGTGTGTATAGATGGCTTAAGAAGTGAAACCGCGTAGGATTGGAGGTTGTTACACGAATCAAAAACTATTCACGCGAGAACTATTGTTGTTTTATAAATTTGTATACGTAGTTCATTTCTCAGTATATCGTTAAGCTCACGCGAATACATGGATGCACAAAACAATAAGTACCTAATATTTAGTTAAATTCAATAAATATAATTCACTTGGTAGTATTAGATTGATTTGACTTCTTATTCATTAATCACACGTTAAGTTTTATCTTTGATGACTAATTACATTTCATTCGAGAATGATAATTTGATTCTCGGTTCATATTGAGTGAACACGAGTACTTTTTGGCACTTTACAATTGGTAAGGTTTCATTGGTGCTCAATAAATGATTATGTTCATCGAGAGTTGTCATTTGAAAGTATATTTGTGGCTTATAGCGAAAAGTGTTTAAAGATGGTGATCGAATTTTTTGCATATGTTTGGGAAGAAGTGGATATATTTCAAGGGTGATTTCTTTGGTCTCGTGCTTGGTTATGGTTTCGGTTTAAGCAATAAATGCACAAACACTACATTTCTTATTGTTTAGAGTGATTTTAGTGATCATTATGCTTTGGTAGATTAAACTAGTTTAGAAGTGTGAATAGATGGCTTAAGAAGTGAAACCGCTTAGGATTGGAGGTTGTTACAGGAATCAAAAACTATTCACGCGACAACTATTGTTGTTTTATAAATTTGAATACGTAGTTCATTTCTCAAGTATATCGTTAAGCTCACACGAATACATGGATGCACAAAACAATAAGTATCTAATATTTAGTTAAATTCAATGAAATATAATTCACTTGGTTGTATTCGATTGATTTGACTTTTTATTCATTAATCACACATTATGTTTTATCTTTGATGACTAATTACATTTTATTCGAGAATGATAATTTGATTCTCGGTTCATATTGAGTGAACACGAGTACTTTTGGCACTTTACAATTGGTAAGGTTTCATTGGTGCTCAATAAATGATTATGTTCATCGAGAGTTGTCATTTGAATGTATATTTGTGGCTTATAGCGAAAAGTGTTTAAAGATGGTGATCGAATGTTTTGCATATGTTTGGGAAGAAGTGGATCCATTTCAAGGGTGATTTCTTTGGTCTCGTGCTTGGTTATGGTTTCGGTTTAAGCAATAAATGCACAAACACTACATTTCTTATTGTTTACTGTGATTTTAGTGATCATTATGCTTGGGTAGATTAAAATAGTTAGAAGTGTGTATAGATGGCTTAAGAAGTGCAACTGTGTAGGATTGGAGGTTGTTACGGGAAACAAAACCTATTCACGCGAGAACTATTGTTGTTTTATAAATTTGTATACGTAGTTCATTTCTCAAGTATATCGTTCAGTTCACACGAATACATGGATGCACAAAACAATAAGTATCTAATATTTAGTTAAATTCAATGAAATATAATTCGCTTGGTAGTATTAGATTGATTTGACTTCTTATTCATTAATCACACGTTAAGTTTTATCTTTGATGACTAATTACATTTCATTCGAGAATGATAATTTGATTCTCGGTTCATATTGAGTGAACACGAGTACTTTTTGGCACTTTACAATTGGTAAGGTTTCATTGGTGCTCAATAAATGATTATGTTCATCGAGAGTTGTCATTTGAAAGTATATTTGTGGCTTATAGCGAAAAGTGTTTAAAGATGGTGATCAAATGTTTTGCATAAGTTTGGGAAGAAGTGGATCCATTTCAAGGGTGATTTCTTTGGTCTCGTGGTTGGTTATGGTTTCAGTTTAAGCAATAATTGCACAAACACTACATTTCTTATTGTTTAGTGTGATTTTAGTGATCATTATGCTTGGGTAGATTAAACTAGTTAAGAAGTGTGTATAGATGGCTTAAGAAATGAAACCGCATAGGATTGGAGGTTGTTACAGGAATCAAAAACTATTCACTCGATAACTATTGTTGTTTTATAAATTTGAATACGTAGTTCATTTCTCAAGTATATCGTTCAGTTCACACGAATACATGGATGCACAAAACAATAAGTATCTAATATTTAGTTAAATTCAATGAAATGTAATTCACTTGGTCTTATTCGATTAATTTGACTTCTTATTAATTAATCACACGTTATGTTTTATCTTTGATGACTAATTACATTTCATTCGAAAATGATAATTTTATTCTCGATTCATATTGAGTGAACATGAGTACTTTTTGGTACTTTACAATTGGGAAGGTCTCATTGGTGCTCAATAAATGATTATGTTCATCGAGAGTTGTCATTTGAAAGTATATTTGTGGCTTATAGTGAAAAGTGTTTAAAGATGGTGATCAAATGTTTTGCATATGTTTGGGAAGAAGTGGATCCATTTCAAGGGTGATTTCTTTAGTCTCGTGCTTGGTTATGGTTTCGGTTTAAGCAATAAATGCACAAACACTACATTTCTTATTGTTTACTGTGATTTTAGTGATCATTATGCTTGGGTAGATTAAAATAGTTAGAAGTGTGTATAGATGGCTTAAGAAGTGAAACCGTGTAGGATTGGAGGTTGTTACAGGAATCAAAACTATTCACCGAGAACTATTGTTGTTTTATAAATTTGTATACGTAGTTCATTTCTTAAGTATATCGTTAAGCTCACCGAATACATGGATGCACAAAACAATAAGTACCTGATATTTAGTTAAATTCAATAAATATAATTCACTTGGTCGTATTAGATTGATTTGACTTCTTATTCATTAATTACACGTTAAGTTTTACTTTGATGACTAATTACATTTTATTCGAGAATGATAATTTGATTCTCGGTTCATATTGAGTGAACACGAGTACTTTTTGGTACTTCACAATTGGTAAGGTTTCATTGGTTCTCAATAAATGATTATGTTCATAGAGAGTTGTCATTTGAAAGTATATTTGTGGCTTATAACGAAAAGTGTTTAAAGATGGTGATCGAATGTTTTGCACATATTTGGGAAGAAGTGGATCAATTTCAAGGGTGATTTCTTTGGTCTCGTGCTTGGTTATGGTTTCGGTTTAAGCAATAAATGCACAAACACTACATTTCTTATTGTTTAGTGTGATTTTAGTGATCATTATGCTTGGGTAGATTAAAATAGTTTAGAAGTGTGTATAGATGGCTTAAGAAGTGAAACCGCATAGGATTGGAGGTTGTTACAGGAATCAAAAACTATTCACGCGAAAACTATTGTTGTTTTATAAATTTGTATAAGTAGTTCATTTCTTAGGTATATCGTTAAGCTCACGCGAATACATGGATGCACAAAACAATAAGTACTTAATATTTCGTTAAATTCAATGAAATACAATTCACTTGGTCGTATTAGATTGATTTGACTTCTTATTCATTAATCACACGTTAAGTTTTATCTTTAATGACTAATTACATTTCATTCGAGAATGATACTTTGATTTTCGGTTCATATTGAGTGAACACGAGTACATTTTGGTACTTTACAATTGGTATGGTTTCATTGGTGCTCAATAAATGATTATGTTCATCGAGAGTTGTCATTTGAAAGAATTTTTATGGCTTATAGCGAAAAGTGTTTAAAGATGGTGATCAAATGTTTTGCATATGTTTGGGAAGAAGTGGATCCATTTCAAGGGTGATTTCTTTGGTCTCGTCCTTGGTTATGGTTTCGGTTTAAGCAATAAATGCACAAACACTACATTTCTTATTGTTTACTGTGATTTTAGTGATCCTTATGCTTGGGTAGATTAAAATAGTTAGAAGTGTGTATAGATGGCTTAAGAAGTGAAACCGCATAGGATTGGAGGTTGTTACACGAATCAAAAACTATTCACGCGAAAACTATTGTTGTTTTATAAATTTGTATGAGTAGTTCATTTCTTAAGTATATCGTTAAGCTCACGCGAATACATGGATGCACAAAACAATAAGTACTTAATATTTAGTTAAATTCAATAAAATATATTTCACTTGGTCGTATTAGATTGATTTGACTTCTCATTCATTAATCACACGTTAAGTTTTATCTTTGATGACTAATTATATTTCATTCGAGAATGATAATTTGATTCTCGGTTCATATTGAGTGAACACGAGTACTTTTTGGTACTTTACAATTGGTAAGGTTTAATTGGTGCTCAATAAATGATTATGTTCATCGAGAGTTGTCATTTGAAAGTATATTTGTGGCTTATAGCGAAAAGTGTTTAAAGATGGTGATCAAACGTTTTGCATATGTTTGGGAAGAAGTGGATCATTTCAAGGGTGATTTCTTTGGTCTCGTCCTTGGTTATGGTTTCGGTTTAAGCAATAAATGCACAAACACTACATTTCTTATTGTTTAGTGTGATTTTAGTGATCATTATGCTTGGGTAGATTAAAATAGTTTAGAAGTGTGTATAGATGGCTTAAGAAGTGAAACCGCGTAGGATTGGAGGTTGTTACACGAATCAAAAACTATTCACGCGAGAACTATTGTTGTTTTATAAATTTGTATACGTACTTCATTTCTTAAGTATATCGTTAAGCTCACGCGAATACATGGATGCACAAAACAATAAGTACCTAATATTTAGTTAAATTCAATAAAATACAATTCACTTGGTCATATAATATTGATTTGACTTCTTATTCATTAATCACACGTTAAGTTTTATCTTTGATGACTAATTACATTTCATTCGAGAATGATAATTTGATTCTCGGTTCATATTGAGTGAACACGAGTACTTTTGGTACTTTACAATTGGTAGGTTTCATTGGTGCTCAATAAATGATTATGTTCATCGAGAGTTGTCATTTGAAAGTATATTTGTGGCTTATAGCGAAAAGTGTTTAAAGATGGTGATCAATGTTTTGCATATGTTTGGGAAGAAGTGGATCCATTTCAAGGGTGATTTCTTTGGTCTCGTGCTTGGTTATGGTTTCGGTTTAAGCAATAAATGCACAAACACTACATTTCTTATTGTTTAGTGTGATTTTAGTGATCATTATGCTTGGGTAGATTAAAATAGTTTAGAAGTGTGTATAGATGGCTTAAGAAGTGAAACCGCTTAGGATTGGAGGTTGTTACAGGAATCAAAAACTATTCACGCGAGAACTATTGTTGTTTTATAAATTTGAATACGTAGTTCATTTCTCAAGTATATCGTTAAGCTCACACGAATACATGGATGCACAAAACAATAAGTATCTAATATTTAGTTAAATTCAATGAAATATAATTCACTTGGTTGTATTCGATTGATTTGACTTTTTATTCATTAATCACACGTTATGTTTTATCTTTGATGACTAATTACATTTTATTCGAGAATGATAATTTCATTCTCGGTTCATATTGAGTGAACATGAGTACTTTTTGGTACTTTACAGTTAGGAAGGTTTCATTGGTGCTCAATAAATGATTATGTTCATCGAGAGTTGTCATTTGGAAGTATATTTGTGGCTTATTGCGAAAAGTGTTTAAAGATGGTGATAAAATGTTTTGCATATGTTTTGGAAGAAGTGGATCCATTTCAAGGGTGATTTCTTCGGTCTCGTGCTTGGTTATGGTTTCGGTTTAAGCAATAAATGCACAAACACTACATTTCTTATTGTTTACTGTGATTTTAGTGATCATTATGCTTGGGTAGATTAAAATAGTTTAGAAGTGTGTATAGATGGCTTAAGAAGTGAAACCGCGTTGGATTGGAGGTTGTTACACGAATCAAAAACTATTCACGCGAGAACTATTGTTGTTTTATAAATTTGTATACGTACTTCATTTCTTAAGTATATCGTTAAGCTCACGCGAATACATGGATGCACAAAACAATAAGTACCTAATATTTAGTTAAATTCAATAAAATACAATTCACTTGGTCATATAAGATTGATTTGACTTCTTATTCATTAATCACACGTTAAGTTTTATCTTTAATGACTAATTACATTTCATTCGAGAATGATAATTTGATTTTCGGTTCATATTGAGTGAACACGAGTACATTTTGGTACTTTACAATTGGTAAGGTTTCATTGGTGCTCAATAAATGATTATGTTCATCGAGAGTTGTCATTTGAAAGTATATTTGTGGCTTATAGCGAAAAGTGTTTAAAGATGGTGATCAAATGTTTTGCATATGTTTGGGAAGAAGTGGATCCATTTCAAGGGTGATTTCTTTGGTCTCGTGCTTGGTTATGGTTTCGGTTTAAGCAATAAATGCACAAACACTGCATTTCTTATTGTTTAGTGTGTTTTTAGTGATCATTATGCTTGGGTAGATTAAAATAGTTTAGAAGTGTATAGATGGCTTAAGAAGTGAAACGCTAGGATTGGAGGTTGTTACACGAATCAAAAACTATTCACGCGAAACTATTGTTGTTTTATAAATTTGAATACGTAGTTCATTTCTCAAGTATTCGTTAAGCTCACACGAATACATGGATGCACAAAACAATAAGTATCTAATATTTAGTTAAATTCAATGAAATATAATTCACTTGGTCGTATTCGATTGATTTGACTTTTTATTCATTAATCACACGTTATGTTTTATCTTTGATGACTAATTACATTTTATTCGAGAATGATAATTTCATTCTCGGTTCATATTGAGTGAACATGAGTACTTTTTGGTACTTTACAGTTAGGAAGGTTTCATTGGTGCTCAATACATGATTATGTTCATCGAGAGTTGTCATTTGGAAGTATATTTGTGGCTTATGCGAAAAAGTGTTTAAAGATGGTGATCGAATGTTTTGCATATGTTTGGAAGAAGTGGATCCATTTCAAGGGTGATTTCTTTGGTCTCGTGCTTGGTTATGGTTTCGGTTTAAGCAATAAATGCACAAACACTACATTTCTTATTGTTTAGTGTGATTTTAGTGATCATTATGCTTGGGTAGATTAAAATAGTTTAGAAGTGTGTATAGATGGCTTAAGAAGTGAAACCGCTAGGATTGGAGGTTGTTACACGAATCAAAAATTCACGCGAGAACTATTGTTGTTTTATAAATTGTATACGTAGTTCATTTCTTAAGTATATCGTTAAGCTCACGCGAATACATGGATGCACAAAACAATAAGTACCTAATATTTAGTTAAATTCAATTAAATATAATTCACTTGGTCGTATTAGATTGATTTGACTTCTTATTCATTAATCACACGTTATGTTTTATCTTTGATGACTAATTACATTTCATTCGAGAATGATAATTTGATTCTCGGTTCATATTGAGTGAACACGAGTACATTTTGGTACTTTACAATTGGTAAGGTTTCATTGGTGCTCAATAAATGATTATGTTCATCGAGAGTTGTCATTTGAAAGTATATTTGTGGCTTATAGCGAAAAGTGTTTAAAGATGGTGATCGAATGTTTTGCATATGTTTGGGAAGAAGTGGATCCATTTCAAGGGTGATTTCTTTGGTCTCGTGCTTGGTTATGGTTTCGGTTTAAGCAATAAATGCACAAACACTGCATTTCTTATTGTTTAGTGTGTTTTTAGTGATCATTATGCTTGGGTAGATTAAAATAGTTTAGAAGTGTGTATAGATGGCTTAAGAAGTGAAACCGCTTAGGATTGGAGGTTGTTACAGGAATCAAAAACTATTCACGCGATAACTATTGTCGTTTTATAAATTTGAATACGTAGTTCATTTCTCAAGTATATCGTTAAGCTCACACGAATACATGGATGCACAAAACAATAAGTATCTAATATTTAGTTAAATTCAATGAAATATAATTCACTTGGTTGTATTCGATTGATTTGACTTTTTATTCATTAATCACACGTTATGTTTTATCTTTGATGACTAATTACATTTTATTCGAGAATGATAATTTCATTCTCGGTTCATATTGAGTGAACATGAGTACTTTTTGGTACTTTACAGTTAGGAAGGTTTCATTGGTGCTCAATAAATGATTATGTTCATCGAGAGTTGTCATTTGGAAGTATATTTGTGGCTTATTGCGAAAAGTGTTTAAAGATGGTGATCGAATGTTTTGCATATGTTTGGGAAGAAGTGGATCCATTTCAAGGGTGATTTCTTTGGTCTCGTGCTTGGTTATGGTTTCGGTTTAAGCAATAAATGCACAAACACTACATTTCTTATTGTTTACTGTGATTTTAGTGATCATTATGCTTGGGTAAATTAAAATAGTTAGAAGTGTGTATAGATGGCTTAAGAAGTGAAACCGCATAGGATTGAAGGTTGTTACACGAATCAAAAACTATTCACGTGAAAACTATTGTTGTTTTATAAATTTGTATAAGTAGTTCATTTCTTAAGTATATCGTTAAGCTCACGCGAATACATGGATGCACAAAACAATAAGTACTTAATATTTAGTTAAATTCAATGAAATATAATTCACTTGGTCCTATTAGATTGATTTGACTTCTTATTCATTAATCACACGTTAAGTTTTGTCTTTGATGACTAATTATATTTCATTCGAGAATGATAATTTGATTCTCAGTTCATATTGAGTGAACACGAGTACTTTTTGGTACTTTACAATTGGTAAGGTTTCATTGGTGCTCAATAAATGATTATGTTCATCGAGAGTTGTCATTTGAAAGTATATTTGTGGCTTATAGCGAAAAGTGTTGAAAGATGGTGGTCAAATGTTTTGCATATGTTTGGGAAGAAGTGGATCCATTTCAAGGGTGATTTCTTTGGTCTCGTGCTTTGTTATGGTTTCGGTTTAAGCAATAAATGCACAAACACTACATTCTTATTGTTTATGTGATTTTAGTGATCATTATGCTTGGGTAGATTAAAATAGTTAGAAGTGTGTATAGATGGCTTAAGAAGTGAAACCGCATAGGATTGGAGGTTGTTACAGAATCAAAACTATTCACGCGAAAACTATTGTTGTTTTATAAATTTGTATACGTAGTTCATTTCTCAAGTATATCGTTAAGCTCAAGCGAATACATGGATGCACAAAACAATAAGTACTAATATTTAGTTAAATTCAATGAAATATAATTCACTTGGTCGTATTAGATTGATTGACTTCTTATTCATTAATCACACGTTAAGTTTATCTTTGATGACTAATATATTTTCATTCGAGAATGATAATTTGATTCTCGGTTCATATTGAGTGAACACGAGTACTTTTTGGTACTTTACAATTGGTATGGTTTCATTGGTGCTCAATAAATGATTATGTTCATCGAGAGTTGTCATTTGAAAGTATATTTGTGGCTTATAGTGAAAGTGTTTAAAGATGGTGATCAAACGTTTTGCATATGTTTGGGAAGAAGTGGATCATTTCAAGGGTGATTTCTTTGGTCTCGTGCTTGGTTATGGTTTCGGTTTAAGCAATAAATGCACAAACACTACATTTCTTATTGTTTAGTGTGATTTTAGTGATCATTATGCTTGGGTAGATTAAATAGTTTAGAAGTGTGTATAGATGGCTTAAGAAGTGAAACCGCGTAGGATTGGAGGTTGTTACAGGAATCAAAAACTATTCACGCGAGAACTATTGTTGTTTATAAATTTGTATACGTAGTTCATTTCTTAAGTATATTCGTTAAGCTCACGCGAATACATGGATGCACAAAACAATAAGTACCTAATATTTAGTTAAATTCAATGAAAATAATTCACTTGGTCGTATTAGATTGATTTGACTTCTTATTCATTAATCACACGTTAAGTTTTATCTTTGATGACTAATTACATTTCATTCGAGAATGATAATTTGATTCTCGGTTCATATTGAGTGAACACGAGTACTTTTGGTACTTTACAATTGGTAAGGTTTCATTGGTGCTCAATAAATGATTATGTTCATCGAGAGTTGTCATTTGAAAGTATATTTGTGGCTTATAGCGAAAAGTGTTTAAAGATGGTGATCAAATGTTTTGCATATGTTTGGGAAGAAGTGGATCCATTTCAAGGGTGATTTCTTTGGTCTCGTGCTTGGTTATGGTTTCGGTTTAAGCAATAAATGCACAAACACTACATTTCTTATTGTTTAGTGTGTTTTAGTGATCATTATGCTTGGGTAGATTAAATAGTTTAGAAGTGTGTAGATGGCTTAAGAAGTGAAACCGCTTAGGATTGGAGGTTGTTACAGGAATCAAAAACTATTCACGCGAGAACTATTGTTGTTTATAAATTTGTATACGTAGTTCATTTCTCAAGTATATCGTTAAGCTCACACGAATACATGGATGCACAAAACAATAAGTATCTAATATTTAGTTAAATTCAATGAAATATAATTCACTTGGTGTATTCGATTGATTTGACTTTTATTCATTAATCACACGTTGTTTTATCTTTGATGACTAATTACATTTTTTCGAGAATGATAATTTGATTCTCGGTTCATATTGAGTGAACACGAGTACTTTTGGTACTTTACAATTGGAAGGTTTCATTGGTGCTCAATAAATGATTATGTTCATCGAGAGTTGTCATTTGGAAGTATATTTGTGGCTTATAGCGAAAAGTGTTTAAAGATGGTGATCGAATGTTTTGCATATG
Source organism: Flaveria robusta (assembly GCA_025506415.1). Lineage (NCBI taxonomy): Eukaryota > Viridiplantae > Streptophyta > Magnoliopsida > Asterales > Asteraceae > Flaveria > Flaveria robusta. The sequence continues at coordinate 13,544,754 of CM046472.1, forward strand.
TTTGGAAGAAGTGGATCCATTTCAAGGGTGATTTCTTTGGTCTCGTGCTTGGTTATGGTTTCGGTTTAAGCAATAAATGCACAAACACTACATTTCTTATTGTTTACTGTGATTTTAGTGATCATTATGCTTGGTAGATTAAATAGTTAAGGTGTGTATAGATGGCTTAAGAAGTGAAACCGCATAGGATTGGAGGTTGTTACACGAATCAAAACTATTCACGCGAAACTATTGTTGTTTATAAATTTGTATACGTAGTTCATTTCTTAAGTATATCGTTAAGCTCACGCGAATACATGGATGCACAAAACAATAAGTACTTAATATTTAGTTAAATTCAATGAAATATAATTCACTTGGTCCTATTAGATTGATTTGACTTCTTATTCATTAATCACACGTTAAGTTTTGTCTTTGATGACTAATTACATTTCATTCGAGAATGAATTTGATTCTCGGTTCATATTGAGTGAACGAGTACTTTTTGGTACTTTACAATTGGTAAGGTTTCATTGGTGCTCAAAAATGATTATGTTCATCGAGAGTTGTCATTTGAAAGTATATTTGGCTTATAGCGAAAAGTGTTTAAAGATGGTGATAAATGTTTTGCATATGTTTGGAAGAAGTGGATCCATTTCAAGGGTGATTTCTTTGGTCTCGTGCTTGGTTATGGTTTCGGTTTAAGCAATAAATGCACAAACACTACATTTCTTATTGTTTAGTTGTGATTTAGTGATCATTATGCTTGGGTAGATTAAAATAGTTAGAAGTGTGTATAGATGGCTTAAGAAGTGAAACCGCATAGGATTGGAGGTTGTTACAGGAATCAAAACTATTCACGCGAAACTATTGTTGTTTTATAAATTTGTATACGTAGTTCATTTCTCAAGTATATCGTTAAGCTCACGCGAATACATGGATGCACAAAACAATAATTAATATTTAGTTAAATTCAATGAAATATAATTCACTTGGTCGTATTAGATTGATTTGACTTCTTATTCATTAATCACACGTTATGTTTTATCTTTGATGACTAATTACATTTCATTCGAGAATGATAATTTGATTCTCCGTTCATATTGAGTGAACACGAGTACTTTTTGGTACTTTACAATTGGTAAGGTTTCATTGGTGCTCAATAAATGATTATGTTCATCGAGAGTTGTCATTTGAAAGTATATTTGTGGCTTATAGCGAAAAGTGTTGAAAGATGGTGGTCAAATGTTTTGCATATGTTTGGGAAGAAGTGGATCCATTTCAAGGGTGATTTCTTTGGTCTCGTGCTTTGTTATGGTTTCGGTTTAAGCAATAAATGCACAAACACTACATTTCTTATTGTTTAGTGTGATTTTAGTGATCATTATGCTTTGGTAGATTAAAATAGTTTAGAAGTGTGTATACATGGCTTAAGAAGTGAAACCGCGTAGGATTGGAGGTTGTTACAGAAATCAAAAACTATTCACGCGACAACTATTGTTGTTTATAAATTTGTATACGTAGTTCATTTCTCAGTATATCGTTAAGCTCACACGAATACATGGATGCACAAAACAAAAGTATCTAATTTTAGTTAAATTCAATGAATATAATTCACTTGGTTTATTCGATTGATTTGACTTCTTATTCATTAATCACACGTTATGTTTTATCTTTGATGACTAATTACATTTTATTCGAGAATGATAATTTCATTCTCGGTTCATATTGAGTGAACATGAGTACTTTATGGTACTTTACAGTTAGGAAGGTTTCATTGGTGCTCAATAAATGATTATGTTCATCGAGAGTTGTCATTTGGAAGTATATTTGTGGCTTATTGCGAAAAGTGTTTAAAGATGGTGATAAAATGTTTTGCATATGTTTTGGAAGAAGTGGATCCATTTCAAGGGTGATTTCTTCGGTCTCGTGCTTGGTTATAGTTTCGGTTTAAGCAATAAATGCACAAACACTACATTTTTTATTGTTTACTGTGATTTTAGTGATCATTATGCTTGGGTAGATTAAATATTTAGAAGTGTGTATAGATGGCTTAAGAAGTGAAACCGCTAGGATTGAGGTTGTTACAGGAATCAAAACTATTCACGTGAAACTATTGTTGTTTTATAAATTTGTATACGTAGTTCATTTCTTAAGTATATCGTTAAGCTCACGCGAATACATGGATGCACAAAACAATAAGTATTAATATTTAGTTAAATTCAATGAAATATAATTCACTTGGTCGTATTAGATTGATTTGACTTCTTATTCATTAATCACGTTAATTTTATCTTTGATGACTAATTACATTTCATTCGAGAATGATAATTTGATTCTCGTTCATATTGAGTGAACACGAGTACTTTTTGGTACTTTACAATTGGTAAGGTTTCATTGGTGCTCAAAATGATTATGTTCATCGAGAGTTGTCATTTGGAAGTATATTTTTGGCTTATCGAAAAGTGTTTAAAGATGGTGATCGAATGTTTTGCATATGTTTTGGAAGAAGTGGATCCATTTCAAGGGTGATTTCTTTGGTCTCGTGCTTGGTTATGGTTTCGGTTTAAGCAATAAATGCACAAACACTACATTTCTTATTGTTTAGTGTGATTTTAGTGATCATTATGCTTGGGTAGATTAAAATAGTTAGAAGTGTGTATAGATGGCTTAAGAAGTGAAACCGCATAGGATTGGGTTGTTACACGAATCAAAAACTATTCACGCGAAAACTATTGTTGTTTTATATTTGTATACGTAGTTCATTTCTAAGTATATCGTTAAGCTCAGCGAATACATGATGCACAAAACAATAAGTACTAATATTTAGTTAAATTCAATGAAAATAATTCACTTGTTCGTATTAGATTGATTTGACTTCTTATTCATTAATCACACGTTATGTTTTGTCTTTGATGACTAATTACATTTCATTCGAGAATGATAATTTGATTCTCGGTTCATATTGAGTGAACACGAGTACTTTTGGGTACTTTACAATTGGTAAGGTTTCATTGGTGCTCAATAATGATTATGTTCATCGAGAGTTGTCATTTGAAAGTATATTTGTGGCTTATAGCGAAAAGTGTTTAAAGTGGTGATCGAATGTTTTGCATATTTTTGAAGAAGTGGATCCATTTCAAGGGTGATTTCTTTGGTCTCGTGCTTTGTTATGGTTTCGGTTTAAGCAATAAATGCACAAACACTACATTTCTTATTGTTTAGTGTGATTTTAGTGATCATTATGCTTTGGTAGATTAAAATAGTTTAGAAGTGTGTATACATGGCTTAAGAAGTGAAACCGCGTAGGATTGGAGGTTGTTACAGAAATCAAAAACTATTCACGCTACAACTATTGTTGTTTTATAAATTTGAATACGTAGTTCATTTCTCAAGTATATCGTTAAGCTCACACGCGAATACATGGATGCACAAACAATAAGTATCTAATATTTAGTTAAATTCAATGAAATATAATTCACTTGGTCGTATTCGATTGATTTGACTTTTTATTCATTAATCACACGTTATGTTTTATCTTTGATGACTAATTACATTTTATTCGAGAATGATAATTTCATTCTCGGTTCATATTGAGTGAACACGAGTACTTTTGGTACTTTACAATTGGTAAGGTTCATTGGTGCTCAATAAATGATTATGTTCATCGAGAGTTGTCATTTGGAAGTATATTTGTGGCTTATGCGAAAAGTGTTTAAAGATGGTGATCGAATGTTTTGCATATGTTTGGGAAGAAGTGGATCCATTTCAAGGGTGATTTCTTTGGTCTCGTGCTTGGTTATGGTTTCGTTTAAGCAATAATGCACAACACTACATTTCTTATTGTTTAGTGTGATTTTAGTGATCATTATGCTTGGTAGATTAAAATAGTTTAGAAGTGTGTATAGATGGCTTAAGAAGTGAACCGCGTAGGATTGGAGGTTGTTACAGAATCAAAATCAAAAACTATTCACGCTAAACTATTGTTGTTTTATAAATTGATACGTAGTTCATTTCTCAAGTATATCGTTAAGCTCACACGAATACATGGATGCACAAAACAATAGTATCTAATATTTAGTTAAATTCAATGAAATATATTTCACTTGGTCGTATTCGATTGATTTGACTTCTTATTCATTAATCACACGTTATGTTTTATCTTTGATGACTAATTACATTTCATTCGAGAATGATAATTTGATTCTCGGTTCATATTGAGTGAACAAGTACTTTTTGGTACTTTACATTGGAAGGTTTCATTGGTGCTCAATAAATGATTATGTTCATCGAGAGTTGTCATTTGGAAGTATATTTGTGGCTTATAGCGAAAGTGTTTAAAGATGGTGAAAATGTTTTGCATATGTTTGGAAGAAGTGGATCCATTTCAAGGGTGATTTCTTTGGTCTCGTGCTTGGTTATGGTTTCGGTTTAAGCAATAAATGCACAAACACTACATTTTTTATTGTTTACTGTGATTTTAGTGATCATTATGCTTGGGTAGATAAAATGTTAGAAGTGTGTATAGATGGCTTAAGAAGTGAAACCGCATAGGATTGGAGGTTGTTACAGAATCAAAAACTATTCACGTGAAACTATTGTTGTTTATAAATTTGTATACGTAGTTCATTTCTTAAGTATATCGTTAAGCTCACGCGAATACATGGATGCACAAAACAATAAGTACTAATATTTAGTTAAATTCAATGAAATATAATTCACTTGGTCGTATAGATTGATTTGACTTCTTATTCATTAATCACACGTTATGTTTTATCTTTGATGACTAATCATTTCATTCGAGAATGATAATTTGATTCTCAGTTCATATTGAGTGAACACGAGTACTTTTTGGTACTTTACTTGGTAGGTTTCATTGGTGCTCAAAAAATGATTATGTTCATCGAGAGTTGTCATTTGAAAGTATATTTGTGGCTTATAGCGAAAAGTGTTTAAAGATGGTGATCGAATGTTTTGCATATGTTTGGAAGAAGTGGATCCATTTCAAGGGTGATTTCTTTGGTCTCGTGCTTGGTTATGGTTTCGGTTTAAGCAATAAATGCACAAACACTACATTTCTTATTGTTTAGTGTGATTTTAGTGATCATTATGCTTGGGTAGATTAAAATAGTTAGAAGTGTGTATAGAGGCTTAAGAAGTGAAACCGCATAGGATTGAAGGTTGTTACACGAATCAAAACTATTCACGCGAAAACTATTGTTGTTTTATAAATTTGTATACGTAGTTCATTTCTCAGTATATCGTTAAGCTGAGCGAATACATGGATGCACAAAACAATAAGTACTAATATTTAGTTAAATTCAATGAAATATAATTCACTTGTCGTATTAGATTGATTTGACTTCTTATTCATTAATCACACGTTAAGTTTTATCTTTGATGACTAATTACATTTCATTCGAGAATGATAATTTGATTCTCGGTTCATATTGAGTGAACACGAGTACTTTTTGGTACTTTACAATTGGTAAGGTTTCATTGGTGCTCAATAAATGATTATGTTCATCGAGAGTTGTCATTTGAAGTATATTTGTGGCTTATAGCGAAAAGTGTTTAAAGATGGTGATCGAATGTTTGCATATGTTTGGGAAGAAGTGGATCCATTTCAAGGGTGATTTCTTTGGTCTCGTGCTTTGTTATGGTTTCGGTTTAAGCAATAATGCACAAACACTACATTTCTTATTGTTTAGTGTGATTTTAGTGATCATTATGCTTGGGTAGATTAAAATAGTTTAGAAGTGTGTATAGATGGCTTAAGAAGTGAAACCGCGTAGGATTGGAGTTGTTACACAAATCAAAAACTATTCACGCGACAACTATTGTTGTTTTTAAAATTTGAATACGTAGTTCATTTCTCAAGTATATCGTTAAGCTCACGCGAATACATGGATGCACAAAACAATAAGTATCTAATATTTAGTTAAATTCAATGAAATATAATTCACTTGGTCGTATTAGATTGATTTGACTTCTTATTCATTAATCACACGTTATGTTTTATCTTTGATGACTAATTACATTTATTCGAGAATGATAATTTGATTCTCGGTTCATATTGAGTGACACGTTACTTTTGGTACTTTACATTGGAAGGTTTCATTGGTGCTCAATAAATGATTATGTTCATCGAGAGTTGTCATTGGAAGTATATTTGTGGCTTATTGCGAAAAGTGTTTAAAGATGGTGATCAAATGTTTTGCATATGTTTTGGAAGAAGTGGATCCATTTCAAGGGTGATTTCTTTGGTCTCGTGCTTGGTTATGGTTTCGGTTTAAGCAATAAATGCATAAACACTACATTTCTTATTGTTTAGTGTGATTTTAGTGATCATTATGCTTTGGTAGATTAAAATAGTTTAGAAGTGTGTATAGATGGCTTAAGAAGTGAAACCGCGTAGGATTGGAGGTTGTTACAGAAATCAAAAACTATTCACGCTACAACTATTGTTGTTTTATAAATTTGAATACGTAGTTCATTTCTCAAGTATATCGTTAAGCTCACACGAATACATGGATGCACAAAACAATAAGTATCTAATATTTAGTTAAATTCAATGAAATATAATTCACTTGGTCGTATTCGATTGATTTGACTTTTTATTCATTAATCACACGTTATGTTTTATCTTTGATGACTAATTACATTTTATTCGAGAATGATAATTTCATTCTTGGTTTATATTGAGTGAACATGAGTACTTTTTGGTACTTTACAGTTAGGAAGGTTTCATTGGTGCTCAATAAATGATTATGTTCATCGAGAGTTGTCATTTGGAAGTATATTTGTGGCATATTGCGAAAAGTGTTTAAAGATGGTGATCCAATGTTTTGCATATGTTTTGGAAGAAGTGGATCCATTTCAAGAGTGATTTCTTTGGTCTCGTGCTTGGTTATGGTTTCGGTTTAAGCAATAAATGCACAAACACTACATTTCTTATTGTTTACTGTTATTTTAGTGATCATTATGCTTGGGTAGATTAAAATAGTTAGAAGTGTGTATAGATGGCTTAAGAAGTGATATCGCGTAGGATTGGAGGTTGTTACTCGAATCAAAACCTATTCACGCGAGAACTATTGTTGTTTTATAATTTGTATACGTAGTTCATTTCTCAAGTATATTCGTTAAGCTCACGCGAATACATGGATGCACAAACAATAAGTACCTAATATTTAGTTAAATTCAATAAATTATAATTCACTTGGTCGTATAGATTGATTTGACTTCTTTTCATTAATCACACGTTAAGTTTTACTTTGATGACTAATTACATTTCATTCGAGAATGATAATTTGATTCTCGGTTCATATTGAGTGAACACGAGTACTTTTTGGTACTTTACAATTGGTAAGGTTCATTGGTGCTCAATAAATGATTATGTTCATCGAGAGTTGTCATTTGAAAGTATATTTGTGGCTTTAACAAAAGTGTTTAAAGATGGTGATCGAATGTTTTGCACATATTTGGGAAGAAGTGGATCATTTCAAGGGTGATTTCTTTGGTCTCGTGCTTGGTTATGGTTTCGGTTTAAGCAATAAATGCCACACACTACATTTCTTATTGTTTAGTGTGATTTTAGTGATCATTATGCTTGGGTAGATTAAAATAGTTTAGAAGTGTGTATAGATGGCTTAAGAAGTGAAACCGCGTAGGATTGGAGGTTGTTACAGTAATCAAAACTATTCACGCTGACAACTATTGTTGTTTTATAAATTTGTAATACGTAGTTCATTTCTCAAAATATCGTTAAGCTCACACGAATACATGGATGCACAAAACAATAAGTATCTAATATTTAGTTAAATTCAATGAAATATAATTCACTTGGTCGTATTCGATTGATTTGACTTCTTATTCATTATCACACACGTTATGTTTTATCTTTGATGACTAATTACATTTCATTCGAGAATGATAATTTGATTCTCGGTTCATATGATGAACACGAGTACTTTTTGTGGTCTTTACATTTGGAAGGTTTCATTGTGCTCAATAATGATTATGTTCATCGAGAGTTGTCATTTGAAGTATATTTTTGGCTTATAGCGAAAGTTTAAAGATGGTGATCGAATGTTTTGCATATGTTTGGGAAGAAGTGGATCCATTTCAAGGTGTTTCTTTGGTCTCGTGCTTGGTTATGGTTTCGGTTTAAGCAATAAATGCACAAACACTACATTTCTTATTGTTTAGTGTGATTTTAGTGATCATTATGCTTGGGTAGATTAAATATTTAGAAGTGTGTATAGATGGCTTAAGAAGTGAAACCGCGTAGGATTGGAGGTTGTTACTCAATCAAAACCTATTCACGCGAGAACTATTGTTGTTTTATAATTTGTATACGTTTCATTTCTTAAGTATTTCGTTAAGCTCACGCGAATACATGGATGCACAAAACAATAAGTACCTAATATTTAGTTAAATCAATGAAATATAATTCACTTGGTCGTATTAGATTGATTTGACTTCTTATTCATTAATCACACGTTAAGTTTTATCTTTGAATAATTACATTTCATTCGAGAATGATAATTTGATTCTCGGTTCATATTGAGTGAACACGAGTACTTTTTGGTACTTTACAATTGGTAAGGTTTCATGGTGCTCAATAAATGATTATGTTCATCGAGAGTTGTCATTTGAAAGTATATTTGTGGCTTATAGCGAAAAGTGTTTAAAGATGGTGATCGAATGTTTTGCATATGTTGGGAAGAAGTGGATCATTTCAAGGGTGATTTCTTTGGTCTCGTGCTTGGTTATGGTTTTCGGTTTAAGCAATAAATGCACAAACACTACATTTCTTATTGTTTAGTGTGATTTTAGTGATCATTATGCTTGGGTAGATTAAATAGTTTAGAAGTGTGTATAGATGGCTTAAGAAGTGAAACCGCGTAGGATTGGAGGTTGTTACAGAATCAAAACTATTCACGCGACAACTATTGTTGTTTTATAATTTGAATACGTAGTTCATTTCTCAAGTATTTCGTTAAGCTCACGCGAATACATGGATGCACAAACAATAAGTATCTAATATTTAGTTAAATTCAATGAAATATTCACTTGGTCGTATTCGATTGATTTGACTTTTTATTCATTAATCACACGTTATGTTTTATCTTTGATGACTAATTACATTTTATTCGAGAATGATAATTTCATTCTCGGTTCATATTGAGTGAACATGAGTACTTTTTGGTACTTTACAGTTAGGAAGGTTTCATTGGTGCTCAATAAATGATTATGTTCATCGAGAGTTGTCATTTGGAAGTATATTTGTGGCTTATTGCGAAAAGTGTTTAAAGATGGTGATCAAATGTTTTGCATATGTTTTGGAAGAAGTGGATCCATTTCAAGGGTGATTTCTTTGGTCTCGTGCTTGGTTATGGTTTCGGTTTAAGCAATAAATGCACAAACACTACATTTCTTATTGTTTACTGTGATTTTAGTGAACATTATGCTTGGGTAGATTAAAATAGTTAGAAGTGTGTATAGATGGCTTAAGAAGTGATATCGCGTAGGATTGGAGGTTGTTGCTCGAATCAAAACCTATTCACGCGAGAACTATTGTTGTTTTATAAATTTGTATACGTAGTTCATTTCTTAAGTATTTCGTTAAGCTCACGCGAATACATGGATGCACAAAACAATAAGTACCTAATATTTAGTTAAATTCAATAAATATAATTCACTTGGTCGTATTAGATTGATTTGACTTCTTATTCATTAATCACACGTTATGTTTTATCTTTGATGACTAATTACATTTCATTCGAGAATGATAATTTGATTCTCGGTTCATATTGAGTGAACACGAGTACTTTTTGGTACTTTACAATTGGTAAGGTTTCATTGGCTCAATAAATGATTATGTTCATCGAGAGTTGTCATTTGAAAGTATATTTGTGGCTTATAGCGAAAAGTGTTTAAAGATGGTGATCGAATGTTTTGCATATGTTTGGGAAGAAGTGGATCCATTTCAGGGTGATTTCTTTGGTCTCGTGCTTGGTTATGGTTTCGGTTTAAGCAATAAATGCACAAACACTACATTTCTTATTGTTTAGTGTGATTTTAGTGATCATTATGCTTTGGTAGATTAAATAGTTTAGAAGTGTGTATAGATAGGCTTAAGAAGTGAAACCGTAGGATTGGAGGTTGTTACAGAATCAAAAACTATTCACGCGAGAACTATTGTTGTTTTATAATTTTGAATACGTAGTTCATTTCTCAATATATCGTTAAGCTCACACGAATACATGATGCACAAAACAATAAGTATCTAATATTTAGTTAAATTCAATGAAATATAATTCACTTGGTCGTATCGATTGATTTGACTTTTATTCATTAATCACACGTTATGTTTTATCTTTGATGACTAATTACATTTTATTCGAGAATGATAATTTGATTCTCGTTTATATTGAGTGAACACGAGTACTTTTTGGTACTTTACAGTTGGAAGGTTTCATTGGTGCTCAATAATGATTATGTTCATCGAGAGTTGTCATTTGGAAGTATATTTGTGGCTTATTGCGAAAGTGTTTAAAGTGGTGATCGAATGTTTTGCATATGTTTTGGAAGAAGTGGATCCATTTCAAGGGTGATTTCTTTGGTCTCGTGCTTGGTTATGTTTCGGTTTAAGCAATAAATGCACAAACACTACATTTCTTATTGTTACTGGTTATTAAGTGATCATTATGCTTGGGTAGATTAAAATAGTTAGAAGTGTGTATAGATGGCTTAAGAAGTGATATCGCGTAGGATTGGAGGTTGTTACTCGAATCAAAACCTATTCACGCGAGAACTATTGTTGTTTTATAAATTTGTATACGTAGTTCATTTCTTAAGTATATCGTTAAGCTCACGCGAATACATGGATGCACAAAACAATAAGTACCTAATATTTAGTTAAATTCAATAAATATAATTCACTTGGTCGTATTAGATTGATTTGACTTCTTATTCATTAATACACGTTAAGTTTTATCTTTGATGACTAATTACATTTCATTCGAGAATGATAATTATTCTCGGTTCATATTGAGTGAACACGAGTACTTTTTGGTACTTTACAATTGGTAAGGTTTCATTGGTGCTCAATAAATGATTATGTTCATCGAGAGTTGTCATTTGAAGTATATTTGTGGCTTATAGCGAAAAGTGTTTAAGATGGTGATCGAATGTTTTGCATATGTTTGGGAAGAAGTGATCATTTCAAGGGTGATTTCTTTGGTCTCGTGCTTGGTTATGGTTTCGTTTAAGCAATAAATGCACAACACTACATTTCTTATTGTTTAGTGTGATTTTAGTGATCATTATGCTTGGTAGATTAAAATAGTTAGAAGTGTGTATAGATGGCTTAAGAAGTGAAACCGCGTAGGATTGGAGGTTGTTACAGAATCAAAACTATTCACGCGACAACTATTGTTGTTTTATAAATTTAATACGTAGTTCATTTCTCAATATATCGTTAAGCTTCACGAATACATGGATGCACAACAATAAGTATCTAATATTTAGTTAAATTCAATGAATATAATTCACTGGTCGTATTCGATTGATTTGACTTTTTATTCATTAATCACACGTTATGTTTTATCTTTGATGACTAATTACATTTCATTCGAGAATGATAATTTGATTCTCGGTTCATATTGAGTGAACACGAGTACTTTTTGGTACTTTACAATTGGAAGGTTCATTGGTGCTCAATAAATGATTATGTTCATCGAGAGTTGTCATTTGGAAGTATATTTGTGGCTATTGCGAAAAGTGTTTAAAGATGGTGATCGAATGTTTTGCATATGTTTGGAAGAAGTGGATCCATTTCAAGGGTGATTTCTTTGGTCTCGTGCTTGGTTATGGTTTCGGTTTAAGCAATAAATGCACAAACACTACATTTCTTATTGTTTAGTGTGATTTAGTGATCATTATGCTTGGGTAGATTAAAATAGTTAAAGTGTGTATAGATGGCTAAGAAGTGAAACCGCGTAGGATTGGAGGTTGTTACACGAATCAAAAACTATTCACGCGAGAACTATTGTTGTTTATAAATTTGTATACGTAGTTCATTTCTTAAGTATATCGTTAAGCTCACGCGAATACATGGATGCACAAAACAATAAGTACCTAATATTTAGTTAAATTCAATAAATATAATTCACTTGGTCGTATTAGATTGATTTGACTTCTTATTCATTAATCACACGTTATTTTTATCTTTGATGACTAATTACATTTCATTCGAGAATGATAATTATTCTCGGTTCATATTGAGTGAAACGAGTACTTTTGGTACTTTACAATTGGTAAGTTTCATTGGTGCTCAATAAATGATTATGTTCATCGAGAGTTGTCATTTGAAAGTATATTTGTGGCTTATAGCGAAAAGTGTTTAAAGATGGTGATCGAATGTTTTGCATATGTTGGGAAGAAGTGGATCCATTTCAAGGGGATTTCTTTGGTCTCGTGCTTGGTTATGGTTTCGGTTTAAGCAATAAATGCACAAACACTACATTTCTTATTGTTTAGTGTGATTTTAGTGATCATTATGCTTGGGTAGATTAAAATAGTTTAGAAGTGTGTATAGATGGCTTAAGAAGTGAACCGCGTAGGATTGGAGGTTGTTACAGAATCAAAAACTATTCACGCGAGAACTATTGTTGTTTTATAAATTTGTATACGTAGTTCATTCTCAAGTATTCGTTAAGCTCACGCGATACATGGATGCACAAAACAATAAGTACCTAATATTTAGTTAAATTCAATGAAATATATTCACTTGGTCGTATTATTGATTTGACTTCTTATTCATTAATCACACGTTATGTTTTATCTTTGATGACTAATTACATTTCATTCGAGAATGATAATTTGATTCTCGTTCATATTGAGTGAACACGAGTACTTTTTGGTACTTTACAATTGGTAAGGTTTCATTGGTGCTCAATAAATGATTATGTTTATCGAGAGTTGTCATTTGAAAGTATATTTGTGGCTTATAGCGAAAAGTGTTTAAAGATGGTGATCAAACGTTTTGCATATGTTTGGGAAGAAGTGGATCATTATAGCGAAAGTATATTTCAAGGGTGATTTCTTTGGTCTCGTGCTTGGTTATGGTTTCGGTTTAAGCAATAAATGCACAAACACTACATTTTTTATTGTTTAGTGTGATTTTAGTGATCATTATGCTTGGGTAGATTAAATAGTTAGAAGTGTGTATAGATGGCTTAAGAAGTGAAATGCACAAACACTACATTTCTTATTGTTTAGTGTGATTTTAGTGATCATTATGCATGGGTAGATTAAAATAGTTTAGAAGTGTGTATAGATGGCTTAAGAAGTGAAACCGCGTAGGATTGGAGGTTGTTACACGAATCAAAACCTATTCACGCGAGAACTATTGTTTTTATAAATTTGTATACGTATTCATTTCTAAGTATATCGTTAAGCTCACGCGAATACATGGATGCACAAAACAATAAGTATCTAATATTTAGTTAAATTCAATGAAATATAATTCACTTGGTCGTATTAGATGATTTGACTTCTTATTCATAATCACACGTTATGTTTTATCTTTGATGACTAATTCATTTCATTCGAGAATGATAATTTGATTCTCGGTCATATTGAGTGAACACGACTACTTTTGGTACTTTACAATTGTAAGGTTTCATTGGTGCTCAATAAATGATTATGTTCATCGAGAGTGTCATTTGAAAGTATATTTGTGGCTTATAGCGAAAAGTGTTAAAGATGGTGATCGAATGTTTTGCATATGTTTGGGAAGAAGTGGATCCATTTCAAGGGTGATTTTGGTCTCGTGCTTGGTTATGGTTTCGGTTTAAGCAATAAATGCACAAACACTACATTTCTTGTTTAGTGTGATTTTAGTGATCATTATGCTTGGGTAGATTAAATAGTTAGAAGTGTGTATAGATGGCTTACAATAAATGCACAAACACTACATTTCTTATTGTTTAGTGTGATTTTAGTGATCATTATGCTTGGGTAGATTAAAATATTTAGAAGTGTGTATAGATGGCTTAAGAAGTGAAACCGCGTAGGATTGGAGGTTGTTACAGAATCAAAAACTATTCACGCGAGAACTATTGTTGTTTTATAAATTTGTATACGTAGTTCATTTCTTAAGTATATCGTTAAGCTCACGCGAATACATGGATGCACAAACAATAAGTATCTAATATTTAGTTAAATTCAATGAAATATAATTCACTTGGTCGTATTAGATTGATTTGACTTCTTATTCATTAATCACACGTTATGTTTTATCTTTGATGACTAATTACATTTCATTCGAGAATGATAATTTGATTCTCGGTTCATATTGAGTGAACACGAGTACTTTTTGACTTTACAATTGGTAAGGTTTCATTGGTGCTCAATAAATGATTATGTTCATCGAGAGTTGTCATTTGAAAGTATATTTGTGGCTTATAGCGAAAAGTGTTTAAAGATGGTGATCAATGTTTTGCATATGTTTGGGAAGAAGTGGATCCATTTCAAGGGTGATTTCTTTGGTCTCGTGCTTGGTTATGGTTTCGGTTTAGCAATAAATGCACAAACACTACATTTCTTATTGTTTAGTGTGATTTTAGTGATCATTATGCTTGGGTAGATTAAAATAGTTAGAAGTGTGTATAGATGGCTTAAGAAGTGAAACGCTTAGGATTGGAGGTTTGTTACAGGAATCAAAAACTATTCACGCGGAACTATTGTGTTTTTATAAATTTGTATACGTAGTTCATTTCTCAAGTATATCGTTAAGCTCACGCGATACATGGATGCACAAAACAATAAGTACGTAATATTTAGTTAAATTCAATGAAATATAATTCACTTGGTCGTATTAGATTGATTTGACTTCTTTTTCATTAATCACACGTTATGTTTTATCTTTGATGACTAATACATTTCATTCGAGAATGATAATTTGATTCTCGTTCATATTGAGTGAACACGAGTACTTTTTGGTACTTTACAATTGGTAAGGTTTCATTGGTGCTCAATAAATGATTATGTTCATCGAGAGTTGTCATTTGAAAGTATATTTGTGGCTATAGCGAAAAGTGTTTAAAGATGGTGATCAATGTTTTGCATATGTTGGGAAGAAGTGGATCCATTTCAAGGGTGATTTCTTTGGTCTCGTGCTTGGTTATGGTTTCGGTTTAAGCAATAAATGCACAAACACTACATTTCTTATTGTTTAGTGTGATTTTAGTGATCATTATGCTTGGGTAGATTAAAATAGTTTAGAAGTGTGTATAGATGGCTTAAGAAGTGAAACGCGTAGGATTGGAGTTTGTTACAGGAATCAAAAACTATTCACGCGAGAACTATTGTTGTTTTATAAATTTGTATACGTAGTTCATTTCTTAAGTATATCGTTAAGCTCACGCGAATACATGGATGCACAAAACAATAAGTACCTATATTTAGTTAAATTCAATGAAATATATATTCACTTGGTCGTATTAGATTGATTTGACTTCTTTTTCATTAATCACACGTTATGTTTTATCTTTGATGACTAATTACATTTCATTCGAGAATGATAATTTGATTCTCGGTTCATATTGAGTGAACACGAGTACTTTTTGGCACTTTACAATTGGTAAGGTTCATTGGTGCTCAATAAATGATTATGTTCATCGAGAGTTGTCATTTGAAGTATATTTGTGGCTTATAGCGAAAAGTGTTTAAAGATGGTGATCATGTTTTGCATATGTTTGGGAAGAGTGGATCCATTTCAAGGGTGATTTCTTTGGTCTCGTGCTTGGTTATGGTTTCGGTTTAAGCAATAAATGCACAAACACTATTTGTTTTATAAATTTGTACACATAGTTCATTTCTTAAGTATATCGTTAAGCTCACGCGAATACACGGATGCACAAAACAATAAGTACGTAATATTTAGTTAAATTCAACGAAATATAATTCACTTGGTCGTATTAGATTGATTTGACTTCTTATTCACTAATCACACGTTATGTTTTATCTTTGATGTCTAACTACATTTCATTCGAGAATGATAATTTGATTCTCGGTTCATATTGAGTGAACGCGAGTACTTTTTGGTACTTTACAAATGGGAAGGTTTCATTGGTGCTCAATAAATTATTATGTTCATCGAGAGTTGTCATTTGGAAGTATATTTGTGGCTTATAGCGAAAAGTGTTTAAAGATGATAATCAATGGTTTTGCATATGTTTGGGAAGAAGTGGATCCATTTCAAGGGTGATTTCTTTGGTCTCGTGCTTGGTTATGGTTTCGATTTAAGCAATAAATGCACAAACACTACATTTCTTATTGTTTACTATTATTTTAGTGATCATTATGGTTGGGAAGATTAAAATAGTTTAGAAGTGTGAATAGATGGGTTAAGAAGTGAAACCGCTTAGGATTGGAGGTTGTTACAGGAATCAAAAACTATTCACGCGACAACTATTGTTGTTTTATAAATTTGTATACGTATTTCATTTCTCAAGTATTTTGTTAGGCTTTCGCAAATACATGGATGCACAAAACAATAAGTATCTAATATTTAGTTAAATTCAATGAAATATAAT
The DNA here is from genome assembly GCA_025506415.1 of Flaveria robusta. Lineage (NCBI taxonomy): Eukaryota > Viridiplantae > Streptophyta > Magnoliopsida > Asterales > Asteraceae > Flaveria > Flaveria robusta. The sequence goes on from CM046472.1 coordinate 13,561,340, forward strand.
TCACTTGGTCGTATTCGATTGATTTGACTTCTTATTCATTAATCACATGTTATGTTTTATCTTTGATGACTAATTACATTTCATTCGAGAATGATAATTTGATTCTCGGTTCATATTGAGTGAACGCGAGTACTTTTTGGTACTTTACAAATGGGAAGGTTTCATTGGTGCTTAATAAATGATAATGTTCATCGAGAGTTGTCATTTGAAAGTATATTTGTGGCTTATAGCGAAAAGTGTTTAAAGATGGTGATCAATGGTTTTGCATATGTTTGGGAAGAAGTTGATCTATTTCAAGGGTGATTTCTTTGGTCTCGTGCTTGATTATGGTTTCGGTTTAAGCAATAAATGCACAAACACTACATTTCTTATTGTTTAGTGTGATTTTAGTGATCATTACGCTTGGGTAGATTAAAATACTTTTGAAGTGTGTATAGATGGCTTAAGAAGTGAAATCGCGTAGGATTGGAGTTTGTTACATGAATCAAAAACTATTCACGCGTGAACTATTGTTGTTTTATAAATTTGTATACGTAGTTAATTTCTTAAGTATATCGTTAAGCTCACGCGAATATATGGATACACAAAACAATAAGTACGTAATATTTAGTTAAATTCAATGAAATATAATTCACTTGGTCGTATTAGATTGATTTGACTTCTTTATCATTAATCAGACGTTATGTTTTATCTTTGATGACTAATTACATTTCATTCGAGAATGATAATTTGATTCTCGGTTCATATTGAGTGAACGCGAGTACTTTTTGGTACTTTACAAATGGAAAGGTTTCATTGGTGCTCGATAAATGATTAGGTTCATCGAGAGTTGTCATTTGGAAGTATATTTGGTATATTTGTGGCCTATAGCGAAAAGTGTTTAAAGATGGTGATCAATGGTTTTGCATATGTTTGGGAAGAAGTGGATCCATTTCAAGGGTGATTTCTTTGGTCTCGTGCTTGATTATGGTTTCGGTTTAAGCAATAAATGCACAAACACTACATTTATTATTGTTTAGCGTGATTTTAGTGATCATTATGCTTGGGTAGATTAAAATACTTTTGAAGTGTGTATAGATGGCTTAAGAAGTGAAATCGCGTAGGATTGGAGTTTGTTACATGAATCAAAAACAATTCACACGTGAACTATTGTTGTTTTATAAATTTGGATACATAGTTCATTTCTTAAGTATATCGTTAAGCTCACGCGAATATATGGATGCACAAAACAATAAGTACGTAATATTTAGTTAAATTCAATGAAATATAATTCACTTGGTCGAATTAGATTGATTTGACTTCTTTTTCATTAATCAGACGTTATGTTTTATCTTTGATGACTAATTACATTTCATTCGAGAATAATAATTTGATTCTCGGTTCATATTGAGTGAACGCGAGTACTTTTTGGTACTTTACAAATGGGAAGGTTTCATTGGTGCTCAATAAATGATTATGTTCATCGAGAGTTGTCATTTGGAAGTATATTTGTGGCTTATAGCGAAAAGTGTTTAAAGATGGTGATCAATGGTTTTGCATATGTTTGGGAAGAAGTGGATCTATTTCAAGGGTGATTTCTTTGGTCTCGTGCTTGATTATGGTTTCGGTTTAAGCAATAAATGCATAAACACTACATTTCTTATTGTTTAGTGTGATTTTAGTGATCATTATGTTTGGGTAGATTAAAATACTTTTGAAGTGTGTATAGATGGCTTAAGAAGTGAAATCAAGTAGGATTGGAGTTTGTTACATGAATCAAAAACTATTCACGCGTGAATTATTGTTGTTTTATAAATTTGTATACGTAGTTCATTTCTTAAGTATATCGTTAAGCTCACGCGAATATATGGATGCACAAAACAATAAGTACGTAATATTTAGTTAAATTCAATGAAATATAATTCACTTGGTCGTATTAGATTGATTTGACTTCTTTTTCATTAATCAGACGTTATGTTTTATCTTTGATGACTAATTAAATTTCATTCGAGAATAATAATTTGATTCTCGGTTCATATTGAGTGAACGCGAGAACTTTTTTGGTACTTTACAAATGGGAAGGTTTCATTGGTGCTTAATAAATGATTATGTTCATCGAGAGTTGTCATTTGAAAGTATATTTGTGGCTTATAGCGAAAAGTGTTTAAAGATGGTGATCAATGGTTTTGCATATGTTTGGGAAGAAGTGGATCCATTTCAAGGGTGATTTCTTTGGGCTGGTGCTTGATTATGGTTTCGGTTTAAGCAATAAATGCACAAACACTACATTTGTTATTGTTTAGCGTGATTTTAGTGATCATTATGCTTGGGTAGATTAAAATACTTTTGAAGTGTGTATAGATGTCTTAAGAAGTGAAATCGCGTATGATTGGAGTTTGTTACATGAATCAAAAACTATTCACGCGTGAACTATTGTTGTTTTATAAATTTGTATACGTAGTTCATTACTTAAGTATATCGTTAAGCTCACGCGAATACATAGATGCACAAAACAATAAGTACGTAATATTTAGTTAAATTCAGTGAAATATAATTCACTTGGTCGTATTAGATCGATTTGACTTCTTTTTCATTAATCAGACGTTATGTTTTATCTTTGATGACTAATTACATTTCATTCGAGAATGATAATTTGATTCTCGGTCCATATTGAGTGAACCAGTGTACTTTTTGGTACTTTACAAATGGGGTGCTCAATAAATGATTATGTTCATCGAGAGTTGTCATTTGGAAGTATATTTGTGGATTATAGTGAAAAGTGTTTAAAGATGGTGATCAATGGTTTTGCATATGTTTGGGAAGAAGTGGATCCATTTCAAGGGTGATTTCTTTGGTCTCGTGCTTGGTTATGGTTTCGGTTTAAGCAATAAATGCACAAACACTACATTTCTTATTGTTTAGCGTGATTTTAGTGATCATTATGCTTGGGTAGATTAAAATACTTTTGAAGTGTGTATAGATGTCTTAAGAAGTGAAATCGCGTATGATTGGAGTTTGTTACATGAATCAAAAACTATTCACGCGTGAACTATTGTTGTTTTATAAATTTGTATACGTAGTTCATTACTTAAGTATATCGTTAAGCTCACGCGAATACATAGATGTACAAAACAATAAGTACGTAATATTTAGTTAAATTCAATGAAATATAATTCACTTGGTCGCATTAGATCGATTTGACTTCTTTTTCATTAATCAGACGTTATGTTTTATCTTTGATGACTAATTACATTTCATTCGAGAATAATAATTTGATTCTCGGTCCATATTGAGTGAACCAGAGTACTTTTTGGTACTTTACAAATGGGAAGGTTTCATTGGTGCTCAATAAATGATTATGTTCATCGAGAGTTGTCATTTGGAAGTATATTTGTGGATTATAGTGAAAAGTGTTTAAAGATGGTGATCAATGGTTTTGCATATGTTTGGGAAGAAGTGGATCCATTTCAAGGGTGATTTCTTTGGTATCGTGCTTGATTATGTTTTCGGTTTAAGCAATAAATGCACAAACACTACATTTCTTATTGTTTAGCGTGATTTTAGTAATCATTATGCTTGGGTAGATTAAAATACTTTTGAAGTGTGTATAGATGGCTTAAGAAGTGAAATCGCGTAGGATTGGAGTTTGTTACATGAATCAAAAACAATTCACGCGTGAACTATTGTTGTTTTATAAATTTGTATACATAGTTCATTTCTTAAGTATATCGTTAAGCTCACGCGAATATATGGATGCACAAAACAATAAGTACGTAATATTTAGTTAAATTCAATGAAATATAATTCACTTGGTCGAATTAGATTGATTTGACTTCTTTTTCATTAATCAGACGTTATGTTTTATCTTTGATGACTAATTACATTTCATTCGAGAATAATAATTTGATTCTCGGTTCATATTGAGTGAACGCGAGTACTTTTTGGTACTTTACAAATGGGAAGGTTTCATTGGTGCTCGATAAATGATTATGTTCATCGCGAGTTTTCATTTGGAAGTATATTTGTGGCTTATAGCGAAAAGTGTTTAAAGATGGTGATCAATGGTTTTGCATATGTTTGGGAAGAAGTGGATCTATTTCAAGGGTGATTTCTTTGGTCTCGTGCTTGATTATGGTTTCGGTTTAAGCAATAAATGCACAAACACTACATTTCTTATTGTTTAGTGTGATTTTAGTGATCATTATGCTTGGGTAGATTAAAATACTTTTGAAGTGTGTATAGATGGCTTAAGAAGTGAAATCAAGTAGGATTGGAGTTTGTTACATGAATCAAAAGCTATTCACGGTGAATATTGTTGTTTCAAAATTGTATACGTAGTTAATTCCTAAGTATATCGTTAAGCTCACGCGAATATATGGATGCACAAAACAATAAGTACTAATATTAGTTAATTCAATGAAATATAATTCACTTGGTCGTATTAGATTGATTTGACTTCTTTTCATTAATCAGACGTTATGTTTTATCTTTGATGACTAATTAAATTTCATTCGAGAATAATAATTTGATTCTCGGTTCATATTGAGTGAATGCGAGAACTTTTTTGGTACTTTACAAATGGGAAGGTTTCATTGGTGCTTAATAAATGATTATGTTCATCGAGAGTTGTCATTTGAAAGTATATTTGTGGCTTATAGCGAAAAGTGTTTAAAGATGGTGATCAATGGTTTTGCATATGTTTGGGAAGAAGTGGATCCATTTCAAGGGTGATTTCTTTGGGCTGGTGCTTGATTATGGTTTTGGTTTAAGCAATAAATGCACAAACACTACATTTCTTATTGTTTAGCGTGATTTTAGTAATCATTATGCTTGGGTAGATTAAAATACTTGAAGTGTGTATAGATGTCTTAAGAAGTGAAACGCGTAGGATTGGAGTTTGTTACATGAATCAAAAACTATTCACGCGTGAACTATTGTTGTTTTATAAATTTGTATACGTAGTTCATTACTTAAGTATATCGTTAAGCTCACGCGAATACATAGATCACAAAACAATAAGTACGTAATATTTAGTTAATTCAGTGAATATAATTCACTTGGTCGTATTAGATCGATTTGACTTCTTTTTCATTAATCAGACGTTATGTTTTATCTTTGATGACTAATTACATTTCATTCGAGAATGATAATTTGATTCTCGGTCCATATTGAGTGAACCAGTGTACTTTTTGGTACTTTACAAATGGGGTGCTCAATAAATGATTATGTTCATCGAGAGTTGTTATTTGGAAGTATATTTGTGGATTATAGTGAAAAGTGTTTAAAGATGGTGATCAATGGTTTTGCATATGTTTGGGAAGAAGTGGATCCATTTCAAGGGTGATTTCTTTGGTCTCGTGCTTGGTTATGGTTTCGGTTTAAGCAATAAATGCACAAACACTACATTTCTTATTGTTTAGCGTGATTTTAGTGATCATTATGCTTGGGTAGGTAGATTAAAATACTTTTGAAGTGTGTATAGATGTCTTAAGAAGTGAAATCGGTATGATTGGAGTTGTTACATGAATCAAAAACTATTCACGCGTGAACTATTGTTGTTTTATAAATTTGTATACGTAGTTCATTACTTAAGTATATCGTTAAGCTCACGCGAATACATAGATGCACAAAACAATAAGTACGTAATATTTAGTTAAATTCAATGAAATATAATTCACTTGGTCGTATTAGATCGATTTGACTTCTTTTTCATTAATCAGACGTTATGTTTTATCTTTGATGACTAATTACATTTCATTCGAGAATAATAATTTGATTCTCGGTCCATATTGAGTGAACCAGAGTACTTTTTGGTACTTTACAAATGGGAAGGTTTCATTGGTGCTCAATAAATGATTATGTTCATCGAGAGTTGTCATTTGGAAGTATATTTGTGGATTATAGTGAAAAGTGTTTAAAGATGGTGATCAATGGTTTTGCATATGTTTGGGAAGAAGTGGATCCATTTCAAGGGTGATTTCTTTGGTCTCGTGCGTGGTTATGGTTTCGGTTTAAGCAATAAATGCACAAACACTACATTTCTTATTGTTTAGTGTGATTTTAGTGATAATTATGCTTGGTTAGATTAAAATACTTTTGTAGTGTGTATAGATGGCTTAAGAAGTGAAATCGCGTAGGATTGGTGTTTGTTACATGAATCAAAAACTATTCACGCGTGAACTATTGTTGTTTTATAAATTTGTGTACGTAGTTTATTTCTTAAGTATATCGTTAAGCTCACACGAATACATGGATACACAAAACAATAAGTACGTAATATTTAGTTAAATTCAATGAAATATAATTCACTTGGTCGTATCAGATTGATTTGACTTCTTTTTCATTAATCAGACGTTATGTTTTATCTTTGATGACTAATTACATTTCATTCGAGAATGATAATTTGATTCTCGGTTCATATTGACTGAACACGTGTACATTTTGGTACTTTACACTTGGTAAGGTTTCATTAGGGCTCAATAAATGATTATGTTTATCGAGAGTTGTCATTTGAAAGTATATTTGTGGCTTTTAGCGAAAAGTGTTTAAAGATGGTGATCGAATGTTTTGCATATGTTTGGGAAGAAGTGGTTCAATTTCTAGGGTGATTTCTTTGGTCTCGTGCTTGGTTATGGTTTCGGTTTAAGCAATAAATGCACAAACACTACATTTCTTATTGTTTAGTATGATTTTAGTGATCATTATGGTTGGGTAGAATAAAATAGTTTAGAAGTGTGAATAGATGGGTTAAGAAGTGAAACCGCTTCGTATTGGAGGTTGTTACAGGAATCAAAAACTATTCACGCGAGAACTATTGTTGTTTTATAAATTTGTATACGTATTTCATTTCTCAAGTATTTTGTTAAGCTTTCGCAAATACATGGATGTACAAAACAAAAAGTACCTGATATTTAGTTAAATTCAATAAAATATAATTCACTTGTTCGTATTACATTTCATTCGAGAATGATAATTTGATTCTCGGTTCATATTGAGTGAACACGAGTACTTTTTGCTATTTTACAATTGGTAAGGTTTCATTGGTGCTCAATAAATGATTATGTTCGTCGAGAGTTGTCATTTGGAAGTATATTTGTGGCTTATAGCGAAAAGTGTTTAAATATGATGATTGAATGTTTTGCATATGTTTGGGAAGAAGTGGATCCATTTTAAGGGTGATTTCTTTAGTCTCGTGCTTGGTTATGGTTTCGGTTTAAGCAATAAATGCACAAACACTACATTCTTATTGTTTAGTGTGTTTTTAGTGATCATTATGCTTGGGTAGATTAAAATAGTTTAGAAGTGTGTATAGATGGCTTAAGAAGTGAAACCGCGTAGGATTGGAGGTTGTTACAGGAATCAAAAACTATTCACGCGGCAACTATTGTTGTTTTATAAATTTGTATACGTAGTTCATTTCTCAAGGATTCGTTAAGCTTACGCGAATACATGGATGCACAAAACAATAAGTACCTAATATTAGTTAAATTAAATAAATATAATTCACTTGGTCGTATTAGATTGATTTGACTTCTTATTCATAATCACACGTTATGTTATATCTTTGATGACTAATTACATTTCATTCGAGAATGATAATTTGATTCTCGGTTAATATTGAGTGAACACGAGTACTTTTTGGTACTTTACAATTGGTAAGGTTTCATTGGTGTTTAATAAATGATTATGTTCAACGAGAGTTGTCATTTGGGAGTATATTTGTGGCTTATAGCAAAAAGTGTTTAAAGTTGGTGATCGAAGGTTTTGCATATGTTTGGGAAGAAGTGGACCATTTCAACGGTTATTTCTTTGGTCTCGTGCTTGGTTATAGTTTCGGTTGAAGCAATAAATGCACAAACACTACATTTCTTATTGTTTAGTGTGATTTCAGTGATCATTATGCTTGGGTATTTTAAAATAGTTTAGAAGTGTGAATAGATGGGTTAAGATGTGAAACCGCGTAGGATTGCAAGTTCTTACAGGAATCAAAAACTATTCACGCGACAACTATTGTTGTTTTATAAATATGCATATGTTGTTCATTTCTCAAGTATTTTGTTAAGCTTATGCGAATACATGGATGCACAAAACAATAAGTACCTAATATTTAGTTAAATTCAATAAAATATAATTCACTTGGTCGTATTAGATTGATTTGACTTCTTATATTAATCACACGTTATGTTTTATCTTTGACGACTAATTACATTTTATTCGAGAATGATAATTTGATTCGCGGTTCATATTGAGCGGACACGAGTACTTTTTGGTACTATACAATTGGAAGGTCTCATTGGTGCTCAATAAATGATTATGTTCATCGAGAGTTGTCATTTGGAAGTATATTTGTGGCTTATAGCGAAAAGTTTTTAAAGAAGGTGATCGAATGTTTTGCATATGTTTGGGAAGAAGTGGATCCATTTCAAGGGTGATTTCTTTGGTCTCGTGTTTGGTTTTCGTTTTGGTTGAAGTAATAAATGCGCAAACAATAGATTTCTTATTGTTTAGTGTAATTGAAGTGATCATTATGCTTGGGCTAGATTTAAATAGTTTAGAAGTGTGTATAGATGGCTTAAGAAGTAAAACCGTGTAGGATTGGAGGTTGTTACTGGAATCAAATAGTGTAATTGAAGTGATCATTATGCTTGGGCTAGATTTAAATAGTTTAGAAGTGTGTATAGATGGCTTAAGAAGTAAAACCGTGTAGGATTGGAGGTTGTTACTGGAATCAAATACTATTCACGCGAGAACTATTGTTGTTTTTTAAATTTGTATACGTAGTTCATTTCTCAAGTATTTCGTTAAGCTGACGCGAATTCATAGATGCACAAAACAATAAGTTTCTAATATTTAGTTAAATTCAATGAAATATAATTCACTTGGTTGTATTAGATTGATTTGACTTCTTATTCATTAATCCGACGTTATGTTTTATCTTTGATGACTAATTACATTTCATTCAAGAATGATAATTTGATTCACGATTCATATTGAGTGAACACGAGTACTTTTTGGTACTTTACAAATGGTAAGGTTTCATTGGGGCTCAACAAAATGATTATGTTCATCTAGAGTTGTCATTTGAAAGTATATTTGTGGCTTATAGCAAAAGTGTTTAAAGATGGTGATCGAATGTTTTGCATATGTTTGGAAAGAAGTGGATCCATTTCAAGGGTGATTTCTTTGGTCTCGTGCTTGGTTATTGTAAGGCCCCGTTCCCGGGACACTCACAGTTGAACATTTATCGCACATAATAAATAAAACATATTACTTTTCATAAATAATTGCAGCGGAATAGTTTAAAAAAGCCATTTCATATATTAATAAATTGCTTTTGCCAAATAATACAACGTTGTTATCATTACGAAACATCGATTAGTTGCATTACAACACAAAAACATCATTATAACATAAAATGGATGCCATCCAAAATCCTTGCCAAGTAGCTTCGCCCCTTGCCATCCTCAGCAACCATTAACTGCCAACTGAAAATGCATAAAAGTTAGCGTTGCTGAGTGAGTTCTAGTTTTATAAAAATATTCATATTACCTTCCATTCGTTAAAACATTTTCATACTTTCGCACATGATCATACATCGTGCATACACATAGATAATACCATTATTATCTTCTGTCATCGTTCATTTCGTACCTTTCGCACTTTACATCATCTTTCACTTCTATCTAGATCCTGTCATATACTAAACCCCCCTCTTGGGCACGAAGCCAACTAATCTAGGGTTTAGCGACAAGGATCCCATATCGCACGTATGGAACAGTCACCAAAATTGATTCCCCTGTGTGTGAACCCTCATGGGGCTGCCAAGATCGCATGATGTATGACACACAGTTGAACTAACAACTCTCAGGGAGTTGTGAACCTCCTTACATTTTACTTGCAAGACTTTCATTCGTTCATTCATTATGTTCCACTTTCATTATCTTAGATCCTTCGCTTCGTTAAGATAATACTTTACGTTCATTATCATAATCACACCACGTAAAGCCACGTAATAATACATAATAAGGAACATAAAGAAAACAGCCCATATACATGCATAAAATCATAATACATCACCCCCGGAAACATCCCAAGTCATAACCTAAAAATCTCTTTTTCCCAAAATTTCAGAATATTTTCTAAGGCATTAGGCGCATGAGCACTATGCAGGCGCTCGAACACTATGCGGGCGCATGAATACTTAGGCGCATGGGTGACTCAGGCCCATGGGCACTATACGGGCGCACGAGCCTTACTTAGGCGCATGGACAGGTTTCTGGGCGCATGGGCACTATACGGGCGCACGGCCAACACTTGGACAACTTTCTAGACGCATGGGTACTTAGGCGTTTGGCAGTTGGGCGTATGGGCACACTTAGGCGTCTGGGGATAATTCTAGGAGCATGGACACTATTGGGGCGCATGAACCTTGGGCGCATGAGTACTATTTGGGCGCATGATCACTTAGGCGCGTGGCCAACTGCTTTTTTTTAACTAACATCAATTTCAGGCCCCAAATCATCATTCTAACCTATTCTAGCCTAATTTCTAACATACTAAGCATCAAACAAGCATACAACATGAACATAATCATCAATCATCCCGAACATATACCCACCCATAACAGGGCACACACATATACATACGGGTACACACCCAACTTCAAATAAAACGTTAAAACATGCATCTCCAGCCCCAAAATTAGTTAAAACATTAGAAACGGGGATCTAGAACTCACCTCTTGCAACTTTCGAGTAAGACTTCCTTCAAACCCGAATGCTTATGAGTTCAAACACCTAAAAACACCCAAAACACACAACCGAACACATACAAGCACATAAGCACATACCCGAAGGCTGTAAATCAGCCAAGAACAACCTAAAAATCAGAAAACTAACCTGAATTCAGCCTCTTCTTCTTCTTCTCTCTAAAACCCAAGAGAATTCTCTGCTCTTTCTCTCTCTAGAAGATCGACAAAAAAGGTGATGTGCAAAAGGGGTGGGCGGCCATGCCACCTTTTGAACAAAATAATAATAAAGTTTGCCCCTTGCACAACTTTAACCCCTCAACTTTGGTTATTTTGCTTTTCTTTCTTTTTCTTCATTTTTCTCTTCTTTTAAAATTTCCCGGTGTTACAGTTATGGTTTCGGTTTAAGAAATAAATGCACAAACATTACATTTCTTATTGTTTAGTGTGATTTTAGTGATCATTATGCTTGGGTAGATTAAAATAGTTTAGAAGTGTGTATAGATGGCTTAAGAAGTGAAACCGCTTAGGATTGGAGGTTGTTACAGGAATCAAAAACTATTCACGCGAGAACTATTGTTGTGTTATAAATTTGAATACGTACTTCATTTCTCAAGTATATCGTTAAGCTCACGCGAATAAATGGATGCACAAAACAATAGGCATCTAATATTTACTTAAATTCAATGAAATATAATTCACTTGGTCGTATTCGATTGATTTGACTTCTTATTCATTAATCACAGGTTATGTTTTATCTTTGATGACTAATTACATTTCATTCGAGAATGATAATTTTATTCTCGGTTCATATTGAGTGAACACAAGTACTTTTTGGTACTTTACAATTGGTAAGGTTTCATTGTTGCTCAATAAATGATTATGTTCATCGAGAGTTGTCAATTGGAAGTATATTTGTGGCTTATAGCGAAAAGTGTTTAAAGATGGTGATCAAAGGTTTTGCATATGTTTGGGAAGAAGTGGATCCATTTCAAGGGTGATTTCTTTGGTCTCGTGCTTGGTTATGGTTTCGGTTGAAGCAATAAATACACAAACTGTAAGGCCCCGTTCGCGGGACACTCACAGTTGGACAATAATCGCACATACTATTTATATCATATTACAAATCATTAAAGCATTGCAGCGGAATAATTTTACAAAAAAAAAACATTTCATGTGTTAATAATTACTTTTGCAAAATAATACATCGTTGTTGGAGTTACAAAATATCATTTGATGCATTACAACACAAAAATATCATTTCATCATAAAATGGATGCCATCCAAAATCTTTGCCAAGTAGCTTTACCCCGTGCCATCCTCAGCAACCATTACCTGCCAACTGAAAATGCATAAAAGTCAGCGTTGCCGAGTGAGTTCTAGTTTTATAATAAAAATACTTGACTTTCGTTTAAAACCCTTTCTTTACTTTCATTCATGATCATACATCATACGTACACATATAGAAAATATTTATTATCATCTTTCATCATCGTTCATCATCGTACGTCATTCGTACATTCATCATTATCTTTTACTTTCATCCGGACCAATGCCATGTTTTATACCCCGAACATTGTGCGCGAAGCTGGTTACTGGGCCGAAGTCTATAAATAGACCCGTAACATTGTGCACGAAGCTGACTCCAGTACCTGGGGCAAGCGACAAGGGTCGCATATGTTTGGTCAATCACAAGGATTAGACCCCCGTGTGCATCCTTCTGGGTTAGCTAAACCGCACACAGTTGAGCTAACACCCTTCATTGGGTGTGAACCTCCTTAAATTTGCTTGCAAGACTTTTCATTCATTCTTTACGTTCCACTTTTCATTAACATTAACTTCCGCTTTCATTATATAATACTTTACGTTCATTAACATAATCACACCACGTAAAGCCACGGAATAATATAATAAGGAACATAAAGAAAACACGCCATAAATATACATAACATCATCATACATCACCCCCAGAAACATTCCAAGTCATAGCCTAAAAGTCTCTTTTCCCCGAAAATTCAGAATATTTTCTAAGTCCTTAGGCGCATGAGCACTATGCAGGCGCTTAGGCATTATGCAAGCGCTTGAGCACTATGCGGGCGCTTGAATACTTAGGCGCATGGGCAGGTTTTAGGCGCATGGGCACTATACGGGCGCATGGCCAACAGTTAGGCATCTGGACAAGTTTCTAGGCGCATGGGTACTATACAGGCGCATGAGCCTGATTTAGGCGCATGGGCACTTAGGCGTTTGGGCAGTTGGGCGTATAGGCACACTTAAGCATCTGGGCATGATTCTAGGCGCATGGGCACTATTTGTGCGCATGAACCATGGGTGCATGAGTACTATGCAGGCGCATGGCCAATTGTTTTCTAACTGACATTATTTTTAGGCCCCAATTCATCAATCTAACATGTTCCAAGCCTAGTTCTAACATACTAAACATCAAAACAAGCATACAACATGAACATGATCAAAAATCATCCCGAGCATACACCCACCCAAAACAAAGCACACACATTCACATACGGGTACACACCCAACTTTCATAAAAACATTCTAACATGCATTTCTGCCCCAAAACAAGTTAAAACATTTAGAAAAGGGGATCTAGAACTCACCTCTTGCAACTTTCGAGTCAGACTTCCTTCAAACCCAAATGCTTATGAGTTCAACCACCTAAAAACACCAAAAACACACAACCGAGCACACACAACCACATAAGCACATACCCGAAGGCTGAAAATCAGCCAAGAACACCCCAAAAATCAAAAATCTAACCTGAATTCAGCACCTTCTTCTTCCTCTTTCTAAAACCGAGAGAATTCTACTCTTTCTCTCTCTAAAATCCGATAGGGAGAATAGTACAGGGGTCATGGGCGGCCATGACCACCTTTCGAACAAATTAATATCAAACTTTGTCCCTTGCATAACTTTAACCCCTCAACTTGGGTTAGTTTGCTTTTCTTTCCTTTCCTTCACTTTTCTCTTCTTTTAAAATTTCTCGGGTGTTACACAAACACTACATTTCTTATTATTTAGTGTGATTTTAGTGATCATTATGCTCGGGTAGATTAAAATAGTTTAGAAGTGTGAATAGATGGGTTAAGAAGTGAAACCGCGTAGGATTGGAGGTTGTCATTTGGAAGTATGTTTGTGGCTTATAGCGAAAAGTGTTTAGAGAAGGTGATCGAATGTTTTGCATATGTTTGGGAAGAAGTGGATCCATTTCAAGGGTGATTTCTTTGGTCTCGTGTTTGGTTTTCGTTTTGGTTTAAGCAATAAATGCACAAACACTACATTTCTTATTGTTTAGTGTGATTGAAGTGATCATTATGCTTGGGCTAGATTTAAATAGTTTAGAAGTGTGTATCGATGGCTTAAGAAGTGAAACCCAGCAGGATTGGAGGGTGTTACAGGATCAAAAACTATTCACGCGAGAACTATTGTTGTTTTGTAAATTTGTATACGTAGTTCATTTCTCAAGTATTTCGTTAACCTGACGCGAATTCATGGATGCACAAAACAATAATTATCTAATATTTAGTTAAATTCAATGAAATATAATTCACTTGGTTGTATTAGATTGATTTGAATTCTTATTCATTAATCAGACGTTATGTTTTATTTTTTATGACTAATTACATTTCATTCGAGAATGATAATTTGATTCTCGGTTCATATTGAGTGAACATGAGTACTTTTTGGTACTTTACAATTGGTAAGGTTTCATTGGTGCTCAATAAATGATTATGTTCATCGAGAGTTGTCATTGGGAAGTATATTTGTGGCTTATAGCGAAAAGTGTTTAAAGAAGATGATAGAATGTTTTGCATATGTTTGGGAAGAAATAGATCCATTTCAAGGGTGATTTCTTTGGTCTTGTGTTTGGCTTCCGTTTTGGTTTAAGCAATAAATGCACAAACACTACATTTCTTATTGTTTAGTGTGATTGAAGTGATCATTAGGCTTGGGCTAGATTTAAATAATTTAGAAGTGTGTATATATGGCTTAAGAAGTGAAATCGCGTAGGATAGGAGGTTGTTTCAAGAATCAAAAACTATTTCACGTGAGAACTATTGTTGTTTTGTAAATTTGTATACGTAGTTCATTTTTCAAGTGTTTCGTTAAGCTAACGCGAATTCATGGATGCACAAAACAATAAGTATCTAATATTTAATTTAATTTAATAAAATATAATTCACTTGGTCGTATTAGATTGATTTGACTTCTTATTCATTAATCACACGTTATGTTTTATCTTTGATAACTAATTACATGTCATTCGAGAATGATAATTTGATTCTGGGTTCATATTAAGTGAACACGAGTACTTTTAGGTACTTTACAATTGGTAAGGTTTCATTGGTGCTCAATAAATGACTATGTTCATCGAGAGTTGTCATTGGGAAGTATATTTATGGCTTATAGTGAAAATTGTTTAAAGAATATGATGGAATGTTTTGCATATGTTTGGGAAGAAATAGATCCGTTTCAAGGGTGATTTCTTTGGTCTTGTGTTTGGCTTCCGTTTTGGTTTAAGCAATAAATGCACAAACACTACATTTCTTATTTTTTAGTGTGATTGAAGTGATCATTATGCTTGGGCTAGATTTAAATAGTTTAGAAGAGAGTATATATGGCTTAAGAAGTGAAATCGTGTAGGATAGGAGGTTGTTACAGGAATCAAAAACTATTTCATGTGAGAACTATTGTTGTTTTGTAAATTTGTATACGTAGTTCATTTCTCAAGTGTTTTGTTAAGCTTACGCGAATTCATGGATGCACAAAACAATAAGTATATAATATTTAATTTAATTTAATAAAATATAATTCACTTGGTCGTATTAGATTGATTTGACTTGTTATTCATTAATCACACGTTATGTTTTATCTTTGATGACTAATTACATGTCATTCGAGAATGATAATTTGATTCTCGGTTCATATTAAGTGAACACGAGTACTTTTTGGTACTTTACAATTAGTAAGGTTTCATTGGTGCTCAATAAATGATTATGTTCATCGAGAGTTGTCATTTGAAAGTATATTTGTGGCTTATAGCGAAAAGTGTTTAAAGATGGTGATCGAATGTTTTGCATATGTTAGGGAAGAAGTGGATCCATTTCAAGGGTGATTTCTTTGGTCTCATGCTTCGTTATGGTTTCGGTTTAAGCAATAATGCACAACACTATATTTCTTATTGTTTAGTGTGTTTTGCATATGTTAGGGAAGAAGTGGATCCATTTCAAGGGTGATTTCTTTGGTCTCATGCTTCGTTATGGTTTCGGTTTAAGCAATAATGCACAAACACTATATTTCTTATTGTTTAGTGCGATTTTAGTGGACATTATGCTTGGGTAGATTAAAATAGTTTAGTAGTGTGTATAGATGGCTTAAGAACTTAAACCGCATAGGATTGGAGGTTGTTAAAGGAATCAATAACTATTCACGCGAGAACTGTTGTTGTTTTATAAATTTGTATATGTAGTTCATTTCTCAAGTATATCATTAAGCTCAAGGGAATACACGGATGCACAAAACAATAAGTATCTAATATTTAGTTAAATTCAATGAAATATAATTCACTTGGTCCTATCAGATTTATTTGACTTCTGATTCATTAATCACATGTTAAGTTTTATCTTTGATGACTAATTACATTTCATTCGAAAATGATAATTTGATTCTCGAGTGTGTATAGATGCTTTAAGAAGTGAAACCGCGTAGGATTGGAAGTTGTTATAGGAATCAAAAACTATTCACGCGACAACTATTGTTGTTTTATAAATATGCATACATTGTTCATTTCTCAAGTATTTGGTTAAGCATACGCGAATACATGGATGCACAAAACAATAAGTACCTAATATTTTGTTAAATTCAATAAAATATAATTCACTTGGTCGTAGTAGATTGATTTGACTTCTTATTCATTAATAACACGTTATGTTTTATCTTTGATGACTAATTACATTTCATTCGAGAATGATAATTTGATTCTCGGTTCATATTGAGCAAACACGAGTAATTTTAGGTACTATACAATTGGAATGTCTCATTGGTGCTCAATAAATGATTATGTTCATCGAGAGTTATCATTTGGAAGTATATTTGGGGCTTATACCGAAAAGTGTTTAAAGAAGGTGATCGAATGTTTTGCATATGTTTGGGAAGAAGTGGATCCATTTCAAGGGTGATTTCTTTGGTCTCGTGTTTGGTTTTCGTTTTGGTTTAAGCAATAAATGCACAAACACTACATTTCTTATTGTTTAGTGTGATTGAAGTGATTATTATGCTTGGGCTAGATTTAAATAGTTTTGAAGTGTGTATAGATGGCTTAAGAAGTGAAACCGCGTACGATTGGAGATTGTTACACGAATCAAAAACTATTCACGTGATAATTATTGTTGTTTTATAAATTTGTATGCGTAGTTCATTTCTCAAGTATTTCGTTAAGCTTACGCGAATACATGGATGCAAAACAATAAGTACCTAATATTTAGTTAAATTCAATTAAATATAATTCACTTGGTCGTATTAGATTGATTTGACTTCTTATTCATTAATCACACGTTATGTTTTATCTTTGATGACTAATTACATTTCATTCGAGAATGATAATTTGATTCTCGGTTAATATTGAGTGAACACGAGTACTTTTTGGTACTTTACAATTGGTAAGGTTTTATTGGTGTTCATTAAATGATTATGTTCAGGGAGAGTTGTCATTTGGAAGTATATTTGTGGCTTATAGCAAAAAGTGTTTTAAGATGGTAATAGAAGGTTTTGCATGTGTTTGGGAAGAAGTGGATCCATTTCAATGGTGATTTTTCTTTGGTCTCGTGCTTGGTTTTCGATTATGTTCAGGGAGAGTTGTCATTTGGAAGTATATTTGTGGCTATAGCAAAAAGTGTTTAAGATGGTAATAGAAGGTTTTGCATGTGTTTGGGAAGAAGTGGATCCATTTCAATGGTGATTTTTCTTTGGTCTCGTGCTTGGTTTTCGTTTTGGTTTAAGCAATAAATACATAAACCCTACATTTTTTTTTGTTTAGTGTGATTGAAGTGATCATTATGCTTGAGCTAGATTTCAATAGTTTAGAAGTGTGTATAGATGGCTGAAGAAGTGAAACCGCGTAGGATTAGAGGTTGTTACAAGAATCAAAAACTATTCAAGTGACAACTATTGTTGTTTTATAAATTTGTATATGTAGTTCATTTCTCAAGTATTTCGTTAGGCTTACGTGAATACATGGATGCACAAAACAATAAGTACCTAATTTTTAGTTAAATTCAATGAAATATAATTCACTTGGTCGTATTAGATTGATTTGACTTCTTATTCATTAATTAGACGTTATGTTTTATCTTTGATGACTAATTACATTTCTTTCGAGAATGATAATTTGATTCTCGGTTCATATTGAGTTAACACGAGTTCTTTTTGGTACTTTACAATTGGTAAGGTTTCATTGGTGCTCAATAAATGATTATGTTCATCGAGCGTTTTCATTTGGAAGTATATTTGTGGCTTACAGCGAAAAGTGTTTAAAGAAGATGATCGAATGTTATGCATATGTTTGGGAAGTAGTGGATCCATTTCAAGGGTGATTTCTTTGGTCTCGTGTTTGGTTTTCGTTTTGGTTTAAGTAATAAATGCACAAACACTATATTTCTTATTATTTAGTGTGATTTTAGTGATCATTATGCTTGTTCTAGATTTAAATAGTTTAGAAGTGTGTATAGATGGCTTAAGAAGTGAAGCCGCATAGGATTGGAGGTTGTTACAGGAATCAAAAACTATTCACACGACAATTATTGTTGTTTTATAAATTTGTATACGTAGTTTATTTCTCAAGTATTTCGTTAAGTTTACTCGAATACATGGATGCACAAAACAATAAGTACCTAATATTTAGTTAAATTCAATTAAATATAACTCATTTGGTCGTATTAGATTGATTTGACTTCTTATTCATTAATCAGACGTTATGTTTTATCTTTGATGACTAATTACATTTCATTCGAGAATGATAATTTGATTCTCGGTTCATATTGAGTGAACACGAGTACTTTTTGGTACTTTACAATTGGTAAGGTTTCATTAGTGCTCAATAAAAGATTATGTTTATCGATAGTTGTCATTTGAAAGTATATTTGTGGCTTATAGCGAAAAGTGTTTAAAGATGGTGATCGAATGTTTTGCATATGTTAGGGAAGAAGTGGATCTATTTCAAAGGTGATTTCTTTGGTCTCGTGCTTGGTTATGGTTTCGGTTTAAGCAATAAATGCACAAACACTACATTTCTTATTGTTTACTGTGATTTTAGTTATCATTTTGCTTGGGTAGATTAAAAT
The DNA here is from genome assembly GCA_025506415.1 of Flaveria robusta. NCBI lineage: Eukaryota > Viridiplantae > Streptophyta > Magnoliopsida > Asterales > Asteraceae > Flaveria > Flaveria robusta. The sequence goes on from CM046472.1 coordinate 13,580,423, forward strand.
AGTTTAGAAGTGTGTATAGATGTCTTAAGAAGTTAAACCGCGTAGGATTGGAGGTTGTTAAAGGAATCAAAAACTATTCACGCGAGAACTGTTGTTGTTTTATAAATTTGTATATGTAGTTCATTTCTCAAGTATATCGATAAGCTCACAGGAATACATGGATGTACAAGACAATAAGTATCTAATATTTAGTTAAATTCAATGAAATATAATTCACTTAGTCGTATTAGATTGATTTGACTACTGATTCATTAATCACACGTTATCTTTTATCTTTGATGACTAATTACATTTCATTCGAGAATGATAATTTGATTCTCGGTTCATATTGAGTGAACACGAGTACTTTTTGATACTTTACAATTGGTAAGGTTTCATTGGTGCTCAATAAATGATTATGTTAATCGAAAGTTGTCATTTGGAAGTATATTTGTGGCTTATAGCGAAAAGTCTTTAAAGAAGGTGATCGAATGTTTTGCATATGTTTGGGAAGAAGTGGATCCATTTCAAGGGTGATTTCTTTGGTCTCGTGTTTGGTTTTCATTTTGGTTTAAGCAATAAATGCACAAACACTACATTTCTTATTGTTTAGTGTGATTGAAGTGATCATTATGCTTGGGCTAGATTTAAATAGTTTAGAAGCGTGTATAGATGGCTTAAGAAGTGAAACCGCGTAGGATTGTAGATTGTTACAGGAATCAAAAACTATTCACCCCAAAACTATTGTTGTTTTGTAAATTTGTATACGTAGTTCATTTATCAAGTATTTCGTTAAGCTTATGCTAATTCATGGATGTACAAAACAATAAGTACCTAATATTTAGTTAAATTCAATGAAATATAATTCACTTGGTCGTATTAGATTGATTTGACTTCTTATTCACTAATCAGACGTTATGTTTTATCTTTGATGACTAATTACATTTCATTCGAGAATGATAATTTGATTCTCGGTTCATATTGAGTGAACACGAGTACTTTTTGGTACTTTACAATTGGTAAGGTTTCATTAATGCTTAATAAAAGATTATGTTTATCGATAGTTGTCATTTGAAAGTATATTTGTGGCTTTAAGCAAAAAGTGTTTAAAGATGGTGAACGAATGTTTTGCATACGTTTGGGAAGAAGTGGATCCATTTCAAGGGTGATTTCTACGGTCTCGTTCTTGGTTATGGTTTCTAAGCAATAAATGCACAAACACTACATTTCTTATTGTTTAGTGTGATTGAAGTGATCATTATGCTTGGGATAGATTTATATAGTTTAGAAGTGTGTATAGATGGCTTAAGAAGTGAAACCGCGTAAGATTGGAGGTTCTAACAGGAATCAAAAACTATTCACGCGACAACTATTGTTGTTTTATAAAATTGTATACGTAGTTCATTTCTCAAGTATATCGTTAGGCTTACGTGAATACATGGATGCACAAAACAATAAGTACCTAATTTTTAGTTAATTCAATGAAATATAATTTACTTGGTCGTATTAGATTGATTTGACTTCTTATTCATTAATCAGACGTTATGTTTTATCTTTGATGACTAATTACATTTCATTCGAGAATGATAATTTGATTCTCGGTTCATATTGAGTGAACATGAGTTCTTTTTGATACTTTACAATTGGTAAGGTTTCATTGGTGCTCAATAAATGATAATGTTCATCGAGCGTTTTCATTTGGAAGTATATTTGTGGCTTAGAGCGAAAAGTGTTTAAAGAAGATGATCGAATGTTTTGCATATGTTTGGGAAGAAGTGGATCCATTTCAAGGGTGATTTCTTTGGTCTCGTGTTTGGTTTTCGTTTTGGTTTAAGCAATACATGCGCAAACACTACATTTCTTATTGTTTAGTGTGATTGAAGTGATCATTATGCTTGTTCTTGATTTAAATAGTTTAGAAGTGTGTATAGATGGCTTCAGAAGTGAAACCGCGTAGGATTGGAAGTTGTTACCGGAATCAAAAACTATTCACGCGACAACTACTATTGTTTTATAAATTTGTGTACGTAGTTCATTTCTAAAGTATTACGTTAAGCTTCACGAATACATGGATGCACAAAACAATAAGTACCTAATATTTAGTTAAATTAAATGAAATATAATTCACTTGGTCGTATTTGATTGATTTGACTTCTTATTCATTAATCACACGCTATGTTTTATTTTTGATGACTAAATACATTTTATTTGAATATGATAATTTGATTCTCGGTTCATATTGAGCGAACGCGAGTACTTTTTGGTGTTATACAATTGGAAAGGTTTCATTGGTGCTCAATAAATGATTATGTTTATCGAAAGTTGTCATTTAAAAGTATATTTGTGCCTTTTAGTGAAAAGTGTTTAAAGATGGTGATCGAATGTTTTGCATACGTTTGGGAAGAAGTGGATCCATTTCAAGGGTGATTTCTTTGGTCTCGTGCTCGGTTTTCGTTTTGGTTTAAGCAATAAATGCGTAAACTGTACATTTCTTTTTGTTTAGTGCGATTGAAGTGATCATTATGCTTGAGCTAGATTTCAATAGTTTAGAAGTGTGTATAGATGGCTTAAGAAGTGAAACCATGTAGGATTAGGGGTTGTTACAGAAATCAAAAACTATTCACGCGACAACTATTGTTGTTTTATAAAATTGTATACGTAGTTCATTTCTCAAGTATTTCGTTAGGCTTACGTGAATACATGGATACATAAAACAATAAGTACCTAATTTTTAGTTAAATTCAATGAAATATAAATCACTTGGTCGTATTAGATTGGTTTGACTTCTTATTCATTAATCAGGCGTTATGTTTTATCTTTGATGACTAATTACATTTCTTTCGAGAATGATAATTTGATTCTCGGTTCATATTGACTGAACACGAGTTATTTTTGGTACTTTACAATTAGTAAGGTTTCATTGGTGCTCAATAAATGATTATGTTCATCGAACGTTTTCATTTGGAAGTATATTTGTGGCTTACAGCGAAAAGTGTTTAAAGAAGATGATCTAATGTTTTGCATATGTTTGGGAAGAAGTGGATCCATTTCAAGGGTGATTTCTTTGGTCTCGTGTTTGGTTTTCGTTTTGGTTTAAGCAATAAATGCGCAAACACTACATTTCTTATTGTTTAGTGTGATTGAAGTGATCATTATGCTTGTTCTTGATTTAAATTGTTTATAAGTGTGTATAGATGGCTTCAGAAGTGAAACCGCGTAGGATTGAAAGTTGTTACAGGATTCAAAAACTATTCACGCGACAACTATTATTGTTTTATAAATTTGTATACGTAGTTTATTTCTCAAGTATTTCGTTAAGCTTCACGAATACATGGATGCACAAAACAATAAGTACCTAATATTTAGTTAAATTAAATGAAATATAATTCACTTGGTTGTATTTGATTGATTTGACTTCTTATTTATTAATCACACGCTATGTTTTATTTTTGATGACTAAATACATTTCATTCGAGACTGATAATTTGATTCTCGGTTCATATTGAGCGAAAGCGAGTACTTTTTGGTATTATACAATTGGAAATGTTTCATTGGTGCTCAATAAATGATTATGTTTATCGAAAGTTGTCATTTAAAAGTATATTTGTGCCTTTTAGTGAAAAGTGTTTAAAGATGGTGATCGAATATTTTGCATACGTTTGGGAAGAAGTGGATCCATTTCAAGGGTGATTTCTTTGGTCTCGTGCTTGGTTTTCGTTTTGGTTTAAGCAATAAATGCATAAACCCTTCATTTCTTTTTGTTTAGTGTGATTGAAGTGATCATTATGCTTGAGCTAGATTTCAATATTTTAGAAGTGTGTATAGATGGCTTAAGAAGTGAAACCGTGTTGGATTAAAGGTTGTTACAGGAATCAAAAACTATTCGCGCGACAACTATTGTTGTTTTATAAATTTTATACGTAGTTCATTTCTCAAGTATTTCGTTAGGCTTACGTGAATACATGGACACACAACATAATACCTAATTTTAGTTAAATCAATGAAATATAAATCACTGGTCGTATTAGATTGATTTGATTTCTTTCCATTAATCAGACGTTATGTTTTATCTTTGATGACTAATTACATTTCTTTCGAGAATGATAATTTGATTCTCGGTTCATATTGAGTGAACACGAGTTCTTTTTGGTACTTTACAATTGGAAAGGTTTCATTGGTGCTCCATAAATGATTATGTTCATCGAGCGTTTTCATTTGGAAGTATATTTGTGGCTTACAGCGAAAAGTGTTTAAAGAAGATGATCGAATGTTTTGCATATGTTTGGGAAGAAGTGGATCCATTTCAAGGGTGATTTCTTTGGTCTCGTGTTTGGTTTTCGTTTTGGTTTAAGCAATAAATGTGCAAACACTACATTTCTTATTGTTTAGTGTGATTGAAGTGATCATTATGCTTGTTCTTGATTTAAATAGTTTAGAAGTGTGTATAGATGGCTTCAGAAGTGAAACCGCGTAGGATTGGAAGTTGTTACAGGAATCAAAAACTATTCACGCGACAACTATTATTGTTTTATAAATTTGTATACGTAGTTTATTTTCTCAAGTATTTCGTTAAGCTTCACGAATACATGGATGCACAAAACAATAAGTACCTAATATTTAGTTAAATTAAATGAAATATAATTCAGTTGGTTGTATTTGATTGATTTGACTTCTTATTTATTAATCACACGCTATGTTTTATTTTTGATGACTAAATACATTTCATTCGAGACTGATAAATTGATTCTCGGTTCATATTGAGCGAACGCGAGTACTTTTTGGTATTATACAATTGGAAATGTTTCATTGGTGCTCAATAAATGATTATGTTTATCGAAAGTTGTCATTTAAAAGTATATTTGTGGCTTTTAGTGAAATGTGTTTAAAGATGGTGATCGAATGTTTTGCATACGTTTGGGAAGAAGTGGATCCATTTCAAGGGTGATTTCTTTGGTCTCGTGCTTGGTTTTCGTTTTGGTTTAAGCAATAAATGCATAAACCCTACATTTCTTTTTGTTTAGTGTGATTGAAGTGTTCATTATGCTTGAGCTAGATTTCAATAGTTTAGAAGTGTGTATAGATGGCTTAAGAAGTTAAACCGTGTAGGATTAAAGGTTGTTACAGGAATCAAAAACTATTCACGCGACAACTATTGTTGTTTTATAAATTTGTATACGTAGTTCATTTCTCAAGTATTTCGTTAGGCTTACGTGAATACATGGATGCACAAAACAATAAGTACCTAATTTTTAGTTAAATTCAATGAAATATAAATCACTTGGTCGTATTAGATTGATTTGATTTCTTATTCATTAATCAGACGTTATGTTTTATCTTTGATGACTAATTACATTTCTTTCGAGAATGATAATTTGATTCTCGGTTCATATTGAGTGAACACGAGTTCTTTTTGGTACTTTACAATTGGTAAGGTTTCATTGGTGCTCAATAAATGATTATGTTCATCGAGCGTTTTCATTTGGAAGTATATTTGTGGCTTACAGCGAAAAGTGTTTAAAGAAGATGATCGAATGTTTTGCATATGTTTGGGAAGAAGTGGATCCATTTCAAGGGTGATTTCTTTGGTCTCGTGTTTGGTTTTCGTTTTGGTTTAAGCAATAAATGCGCAAACACTACATTTCTTATTGTTTTGTGTGATTGAAGTGATCATTATGCATGTTCTTGATTTAAATAGTTTAGAAGTGTGTATAGATGGCTTCAGAAGTGAAACCGCGTAGGATTGGAAGTTGTTACAGGAATCAAAAACTATTCACGCGACAACTATTCTTGTTTTATAAATTCGTATACGTAGTTTATTTCTCAAGTATTTCGTTAAGCTTCACGAATACATGGATGCACAAAACAATAAGTATCTAATATTTAGTTAAATTAAATGAAATATAATTCACTTGGTTGTATTTGATTGATTTGACTTCTTATTTATTAATCACACGCTATGTTTTATTTTTGATGACTAAATACATTTCATTCGAGACTGATAATTTGATTCTCGGTTCATATTGAGCGAACGCGAGTACTTTTTGGTATTATACAATTGGAAATGTTTCATTGGTGCTCAATAAATGATTATGTTTATCGAAAGTTGTCATTTAAAAGTATATTTGTGGCTTTTAGTGAAAAGTGTTTAAAGATGGTGATCGAATGTTTTGCATACGTTTGGGAAGAAGTGGATCGATTTCAAGGGTGATTTCTTTGGTCTCATGCTTGGTTTTCTTTTTGGTTTAAGCACTAAATGCATAAACCCTACATTTTTTTTTGTTTAGTGTGATTGAAGTGATCATTATGCTTGAGCTAGATTTCAATAGTTTAGAAGTGTGTATAGATGGCTTAAGAAGTGAAACCATGTAGTATTAAAGGTTGTTACATGAATCAAAAACTATTCACGCGACAACTATTGTTGTTTTATAAATTTGTATACGTAGTTTATTTTTCAAGTATTTCGTTAGGCTTACGTGAATACATGGATGCACAAAACAATAAGTACCTAATTTTTAGTTAAATTCAATGAAATATAAATCACTTGGTCGTATTAGATTGATTTGATTTCTTATTCATTAATCAGACGTTATGTTTTATCTTTGATGACTAATTACATTTCTTTCGAGAATGATAATTTGATTCTCGGTTCATATTGAGTGAACACGAGTTCTTTTTGGTACTTTACAATTGGTAAGGTTTCATTGGTGCTCAATAAATGATTATGTTCATCGAGCGTTTTCATTTGGAAGTATATTTGTGGCTTACAGCGAAATGTGTTTAAAGAAGATGATCGAATGTTTTGCATATGTTTGGGAAGAAGTAGATCCATTTCAACGGTGATTTCTTTGGTCTTGTGTTTGGTTTTCGTTTTGGTTTAAGCAATAAATGCACAAACACTACATTTCTTATTGTTTAGTGTGATGAAGTGATCATTATGCTTGGGCTAGATTTAAATAGTTTAGAAGTGTGTATAGATGGCTTAAGAAGTGAAACCGCGTAGGATTGTAGGTTGTTACACGAATCAAAAACTATTCACGCCAAAACTATTGTTGTTTTATAAATTTGTATACGTAGTTCATTTATCAAGTATTTCGTTAAGCTTACGCTAATTCATGGATGCACAAAACAATAAGTATCTAATATATAGTTAAATTCAATGAAATATAATTCACTTGGTCGTATTTGATTGATTTGACTTCTTATTCATTAATCAGACGTTATGTTTTATATTTGATGACTAATTATATTTTATTCGAGAATGATAATTTGATTCTCGGTTCATATTGAGTGAACACGAGTACTTTTTGGTACTTTACAATTGGTAAGGCTTCATTAGTGCTCAATAAAAGATTATGTTTATCGATAGTTGTCATTTAAAAGTATATTTGTGGCTTATAGCGAAAAGTGTTTAAAGAAGATGATCGAATGTTTTGCATATGTTTGGGAAGTAGTGGATCCATTTCAAGGGTGATTTCTTTGGTCTCGTGTTTGGTTTTCGTTTTGGTTTAAGCAATAAATGCACAAACACTACATTTCTTATTGTTTAGTGTGATTGAAGTGATCACTATGATTGTTCTAGATTTAAATAGTTTAGAAGTGTGTATAGATAGCTTAAGAAGTGAAACGGCGTAGGATTGGAGGTTGTTACAAGAATCAAAAACTATTCATGCGATAATTATTGTTATTTTATAAATTTGTATACGTAGTTCATTTCTCAAGTATTTCGTTATGTTTACGCGAATACATGGATGCACAAAACAATAAGTACCTAATATTTAGTTAAATTCAATTAAATATAATTCACTTGGTCGTATTAGATTGATTTGACTTCTTATTAATTAATCACACGATATGTTTTATCTTTGATGACTAATTACATGTCATTCGAGAATGATAATTTGATTCTTGGTTCATATTAAGTGAACACGAGTACTTTTTGGTACTTTACAAATGGTAAGGTTTCATTGGTGCTCAACAAATGATTATGTTCATCGAGAGTTGTCATTTGAAAGTATATTTGTGGCTTATAGCGAAAAGTGTTTAAAGATGGTGATCGAATGTTTTGCATATGTTAGGGAAGAAGTGGATCCATTTCAAGGGTGATTTCTTTGGTCTCGTGCTTGGTTATGGTTTTGGTTTAAGCAATAAATGCACAAACACTACATTTCTTATTGTTTAGTGTGATTTTAGTGATCATTATGCTTGGGTAGATTAAAATAGTTTAGAAGTGTGTATAGATGGCTTAAGAAGTTAAAGCGCGTAGGATTGGAGGTTGTTCAGGGAATCAAAAACTATTCCCGTGAGAACTGTTGTTGTTTTATAAATTTGTATATGTAGTTCATTTCTCAAGTATATCGTTAAGCTCACGGGAATACATGGATGCACAAAGCAATAAGTATCTAATATTTAGTTAAATTCAATGAAATATAATTCACTTGGTCGTATTAGTTTGATTTGACTTCTTATTCATTAATCACACGTTAAGTTTTATCTTTGATGACTAATTATTTTTCATTCGAGAATGATAATTTGATTCTCGGTTCATATTGAGTGAACACGAGTACTTTTTGATACTTTACAATTGGTAAGGTTTCATTGGTGCTCAATAAATGATTATGTTCATCGAGAGTTGTCATTTGAAACTATATTTGTGGCTTATAGCGAAAAGTGTTTAAAGATGGTGATCGAATGTTTTGCATATGTTTGGGAAGAAGTGGATCCATTTCAAGGGTGATTTCTTTGGTCTCGTGCTTGGTTATGGTTTCGGTTTAAGCAATAAATGCACAAACACTACATTTCCTATTGTTTACTGTGATTTTAGTGATCATTATGCTTGGGTAGATTAAAATAGCTAGAAGTGTGTATAGATGGCTTAAGAAGTGAAACCGTGTAGGATTGGAGGTTGTTACAGGAAACAAAAACTATTCACGCTACAACTATTGTTGTTTTATAAAATTGTATACTTAGTTCATTTCTCAAGTATTTCGTTAGGCTTACGTGAATACATGGATGCACAAAACAATAAGTACCTAATTTTTAGTTAATTCAATGAAATATAATTCACTTGGTCGTATTAGATTGATTTGACTTCTTATTCATTAATCAGAAGTTATGTTTTATCTTTGATGACTAATTACATTTCATTCGAGAATGATAATTTGATTCTCGGTTCCTATTGAGTGAACACGAGTTCTTTTTGGTACTTTACAGTTGGTAAGGTTTCATTGGTGCTCAATAAATGATTATGTTCATAGAGCGTTTTCATTTGAAAGTATATTTGTGGCTTACAGCGAAAAGTGTTTAAAGTAGATGACCGAATGTTTTGCATATGTTTAGGAAGAAGTGGATCCATTTCCAGGGTGATTTCTTTGGTCTCGTGCTTGGTTATGGTTTCGGTTTAAGCAATAAATGCACAAACACTATATTTCTTATTGTTTAGTGTGATTTTAGTGATCATTATGCTTGTTCTAGATTTAAATAGTTTAGAAGTGTGTATAGATGGCTTAAGAAGTGAAACCGCGTAGGATTGGAGGTTATTACAGGAATCAAAAACTATTCACGTGACAATTATTGTTGTTTTATAAATTTGTATACGTAGTTCATTTCTCAAGTATTTCGTTAAGTTTACCCGAATACATGGATGCACAAAACAATAAGTACCTAATATTTAGTTAAATTCAATTAAATATAATTCACTTGGTCGTACTAGATTGATTTGACTTCTTATTCATTAATCAGACGTTATGTTTTATCTTTGATAACTAATTACATTTCATTCGAGAATGATAATTTGATTCTCGGTTCATATTAAGTGAACACGAGTACTTTTTGGTACTTTACAATTGGTAAGGTTTCATTAGTGCTCAATAAATGATTATGTTTATCGAGAGTTGTCATTTGAAAGTATATTTGTGCCTTATAGCGAAAAGTGTTTAAAGATGGTGATCGAATGTTTTGCATATGTTAGGGCAGAAGTGGATCCATTTCAGGGGTGATTTTTTTGGTCTCGTGTTTGGCTTTCGTTGTGGTTTAAGCAATAAATGCACAAACACTACATTTCTTATTGTTTAGTGTGATTGAAGTGATCATTATGCTTATGCTAGATGTAAATAGTTTAGAAGTGTGTATAGATGGCTTAAGAAGTGAAACTGCGTAGGATTGTAGGTTGTTACCGGAATCAAAAACTATTCACGCCAAAACTATTGTTGTTTTGTAAATTTGTATACGTAGTTCATTTATCTATTATTTCGTTAAGCTTACACTAATTCATGGATGCACAAAACAATAAGTATCTAATATTTAGTTAAATTCAATGAAATATAATTCATTTGGTCGTATTAGATTGATTTGACTTCTTATTCATTAATCAGACGTTACGTTTTATCTTTGATGACTAATTACATTTCATTCGAGATTGATAATTTGATTCTCGGTTCATATTGAGTGAACACGAGTACTTTTTAGTACTTTACAATTGGTAAGGTTTCATTAGTGCTCAATAAAAGATTATGTTTATCGATAGTTGTCATTTGAAAGTATATTTATGGCTTTAAGCAAAAAGTGTTTAAAGATGGTGATCGAATGTTTTGCATACATTTGGGAAGAAGTGGATCCATTTCAAGGGTGATTTCTTTGGTCTCGTTCTTGGTTATGGTTTCGATTTAAGCAATAAATGCACGAACACTACATTTCTTATTGTTTAGTGTGATTGAAGTGATCAGTACGCATGGGCTAGATTTAAATAGTTTAGAAGTGTGTATAGATGGCTTAAGAAGTGAAACCGTGTAGGATTAGAGGTTGTTACCGGAATCAAAAACTATTCACGCGACAACTATTGTTGTTTTATAAATTTGTATACGTTGTTCATTTATCAAGTATTTCGTTTAGCTTACGCGAATACATGGATGCACAAAACAATTAGTACCTAATATTTAGTTAAATTCAATGAAATATAATTCACTTGGTCGTATTAGATTGATTTGACTTCTTATTCATTAATCAGACGTTATGTTTTATCTTTGATGACTAATTACATTTCATTCGAGATTGATAATTTGATTCTCGGTTCATATTGAGTGAACACGAGTATTTTTTGGTACTTTACAATTGGTAAGGATTCATTAGTGCTCAATAAAAGATTATGATTATCGATACTTGTCATTTTAAAGTATATTTGTGGCTTTAAGCAAATAGTTTTTAAAGATGGTGATCGAATGTTTTGCATACGTTTGGGAAGAAGTGGATCCATTTCAAGGGTGATTTCTTTGGTCTCGTTCTTGGTTATGGTTTCGATTTAAGCAATAAATGCACAAACACTATATTTCTTATTGTTTAGTGTGATTGAAGTGATCATTATGCTTGGGCTAGATTTATATAGTTTAGAAGTGTGCATAGATGGCTTAAGAAGTGAAACCGCGTAGGATTGGAGGTTCGTACAGGAATCAAAAACTATTCACGCAACAACTATTGTTGTTTTAGAAAATTGTATACGTAGTTCATTTCTCAAGTATTTCGTTAGGCTTACGTGAATACATGGTTGCACAAAGCAATAAGTACTTAATTTTTAGTTAATTCAATGAAATATAATTCACTTGGTCGTATTAGAATGATTTGACGTCTTATTCACTCATCACACGTTATGTTTTATCTTTAATGACTAATTACATTTTATTCGATAATGATAATTTGATTCGCGGTTCATATTGAGTGAACACGAGTTCTTTTTGGTACTTTACAATTGGTAAGGTTTCATTGGTGCTCAATAAATGATTATGTTTATCGAAAGTTGTCATTTAAACGTATATTTGTGGCTTTTAGTGAAATGTGTTTAAAGATGGTGATCGAATGTTTTGCATACGTTTGGGAAGAAGTGGATCCATTTCAAGGGTGATTTCTTTGGTCTCGTGCTTGGTTTTTGTTTTGGTTTAAGCAATAAATGTATAAACGCATGATCGAATCTTTTTGTTTAGTGTGATTGAAGTGATCATTACGCTTGAGCTAGATTTCAATAGTTTAGAAGTGTGTATAGATGGCTTAAGAAGGGAAACCGCGTAGGATTAGAGGTTGTTACACGAATGAAAAACTATTCACGCGACAACTATTGTTGTTTTATAAATTTGTATACGTAGTTCATTTATCAAGTATTTCGTTTAGCTTACGCGAATACATGGATGCACAAAACAATAAGTACATTTGATGACTAATTACATTTCATTCGAGAATGATAACTAATTAATCAGACGTTATGTTTTATCTTTGATGACTAATTACATTTCATTCGAGAATGATAATTTGATTCTCGGTTCATATTGAGTGAACACGAGTACTTTTTGGTACTTTACAATTGGTAAGGTTTCATTAGTGCTTAATAAAAGATTATGTTTATCGATAGTTGTCATTTGAAAGTATATTTGTGGCTTTAAGCAAAAAGTGTTTAAAGATGGTGATCGAATGTTTTGCATACGTTTAGGAAGAAGTGGATCCATTTCAAGGGTGATTTCTTTGGTGTCTCTTGGTTATGGTTTCGATTTAAGCAATAAATGCACAAACACTACATTTCTTAATGTTTAGTGTGATTGAAGTGATCATTATGCTTGGGCTAGATTTATATAGTTTAGAAGTGTGTATAGATGGCTTAAGAAGTTAAACCGCGTAGGATTGTAGGTTCTTACAGGAATCAAAAACTACTCACGCGACAACTATTGTTGTTTTATAAAATTGTATACGTAGTTCATTTCTCAAGTATTTTGTTAGGCTTACGTGAATACATGGAGTTCATTTCTCACAAAACAATAAGTTACCTAATTTTTACATGGATTATTCAATGATAAGTATAATTCACTTGGTTAATTAGATTGACTTTATAATTCACTTGGTCGTATTAGATTGACTTGACTTCTTATTCATTAATCAGACGCTATGTTTTATATTTGATGACTAATTACATTTCATTCAAGAATGATAATTTGATTCTCGGTTCATATTGAGTGAACACGAGTTCTTTTTGGTACTTTGCAATTGGTAAGGTTTTATTGGTGCTCAATAAATGATTATGTTCATAGAGCGTTTTCATTTGGAAGTATATTTGTGGCTTACAACGAAAAGTGTTTAAAGAAGATGATCGAATGTTTTGCATATGTTTGGGAAGAAGTGGATCCATTTCAAGGGTGATTTCTTTAATCTCGTGTTTGGCTTTCGTTTTGGTTTAAGTAATAAATGCACAAACACTACATTTCTTATTGTTTAGTGTGATTGAAGTGATCATTATGCTTGGGCTAGATTTAAATAGTTTAGAAGTGTGTATAGATGGCTTAAGAAGTGAAACCGCGTAGGATTAGAGGTTGTTACACGAGTCAAAAACTATTCACGCGACAACTATTGTTGTTTTATAAATTTGTCTACGTAGTTCATTTATCAAGTATTTCGTTTAGCTTACGCGAATACATGGATGCACAAAACAATAAGTACCTAATATTTAGTTAAATTCAATGAAATATAATTCACTTGGTCGTATTAGATTGATTTGACTTCTTATTCATTAATCAAACGTTATGTTTTATCTTTGATGACTAATTACATTTCATTCGAGAATGATAATTTGATTCTCGGTTCATATTGAGTGAACACGAGTTCTTTTTGGTACTTTACAATTGGTAAGGTTTCATTGGTGCTCAGTAAATGATTATGTTCATAGAGTGTTTTCATTTGGAAGTATATTTATGGCTTACAGCGAAAAGTGTTTAAAGAAGATGATTGAATGTTTTGCATATGTTTGGGAAGAAGTGGATCTATTTGAAGGGTGATTTCTTTGGTCTCGTGCTTGGTTATGGTTTCGGTTTAAGCAATAAATGCACAAACACTACATTTCTTATTGTTTAGTGTGATTTTAGTGATCATTATGCTTGTTCTAGATTTAAATAGTTTAGAAGTGTGTATAGATGGCTTAAGAAGTGAAACCGCGTAGGATTGGAGGTTGTTACAGGAATCAAAAACTATTCACGCGACAATTATTGTTGTTTTATAAATTTGTATACGTAGTCCATTTCTCAAATATTTCGTTAAGTTTACGCGAATACATGGATGCACAAAACAATAAGTACCTAATATTTAGTTTAATTCAATTAAATATAATTCACTTGGTCGTACTAGATTGATTTGACTTCTTATTCATTAATCACACGTTATGTTTTATCTTTGATGACTAATTACATGTCATTCGAGAATGATAATTTGATTCTCGGTTCATATTAAGTGAACACGAGTACTTTTTGGTACTTTACAATTGGTAAGGTTTCATTAGTGCTCAATAAATGATTATGTTCATCGAGAGTTGTCATTTGAAAGTACATTTGTGGCTTATAGCGAAAAGTGTTTAAAGATGGTGATCGAATGTTTTGCATATGTTAGGGAAGAAGTGGATCCATTTCAAGGATGATTTCTTTGGTCTCGTGTTTGGTTTTCGTTTTGGTTTAAGCAATAAATGCACAAACACTACATTTCTTATTGTTTAGTGTGATTGAAGTGATCATTATGCTTGGGCTAGATTTTAATAGTTTAGAAGTGTGTATAGATGGCTTAAGAAGTGAAACCGCATAGGATTGTAGGTTGTTACTAGAATCAAAAACTATTCACGCCATAACTATTGTTGTTTTGTAAATTTGTATACGTAGTTCATTTATCTATTATTTCGTTAAGCTTACGCTAATTCATGGATGCACAAAACAATAAGTATCTAATATTTAATTAAATTCAATGAAATATAATTCACTTGGTCGTATTAGATTGATTTGACTTCTTATTCATTAATCAGACGTTATGTTTTATCTTTGATCACTATTTATATTTTATTCGAGAATGATAATTTGATTCTCGGTTCATAATGGGTGAACACGAGTACTTTTTGGAACTTTACAATTGGTAAGGTTTTATTGGTGCTCAATAAATGATTATGTTTATCGAAAATTGTCATTTAAAAGTATATTTGTGGCTCACAGCGAAAAGTGTTTAAAGAAGATGCTCGAAAGTTTTGCATACGTTTGGGAAGAGGTGGATCTATTTCAAGGGTGATTTCTTTGGTCTCATGTTTGGTTTTCGTTTTGGTTTAAGCAATAAATGCAAAAACACAACATTTCTTATTGTTTAGTGTGATTGAAATGATCATTATGCTTGGGCTAGATTTAAATAGTTTAGAAGTGTGTATAGATGGCTTAAGAAGTGAAGCCACGTAGGATCGGAGGTTGTTACTGGAATCAAAAACTATTCATGCGAAAACTATAGTTGTTTTATAAATTTGTATACGTAGTTCATTTCTCAAGTATTACATTAAGCTTACACGAATACATGGATTCACAAAACAATAAGTACCTAATATTTAGTTAAATTCAATGAAATATAATTCACTTGGTCGTATTAGATTGATTTGACTTCTTATTCATTAATCAGACGTTATGTTTTACCTTTGATGACTAATTACATTTCATTCGAGAATGATAATTTGATTCTCGGTTCATATTGAGTGAACACGAGTACTTTTTGATACTTTACAATTGGTAAGGTTTCATTGGTGCTCAATAAATGATTATGTTCATCGAGAGTTCTCATTTAGAAGTATATTTGTGGCTTACAGTGAAAAGTGTTTAAAGAAGATGATCGAATGTTTTGCATATGTTTGGGAAGAAGTGGATCCATTTCAAGGGTCATTTCTTTGGTCTGGTGTTTGCTTTTCGTTTTGGTTGAAGCAATAAATGCACAAACACTACATTTCTTATTGTTTAGTGTGATTGAAGTGATCATTATGCTTGGGCTTGATTTAAATAGTTTAGAAGTGTGTATAGATGGCTTAAGAAATGAAACCGCGTAGGATTGCAGGTTCTTACAGGAATAAAAAGCTATTCACGCTATAACTATTGTTGTTTTATAAATGTGTATCAGTAGTTCATTTCACAAGTATTTCGTTAAGCTTACGCGAATACATGGATACACAAAACAATAAGTACCTAATATTTAGTTAAATTCAATGAAATATAATTCACTAGGTCGTATTAGAATGATTTCACTTCTTATTCATTCATCACACGTTGTGTTTTATCTTTGATGACTAATTACATTTCATTCGAGAATGATAATTTGATTCTCGGTTCATATTGAGTGAACACGAGTACATTTTGGTACTTTACAATTGGTAAGGTTTCATTGGTGCACAATAAATGATTATTTTTCATCGAGAGTTGCATTTGCAAGTATATTCGTGGCTTACAGCGAAAAGTGTTTAAAGAAGATGATCAAAAGTTATGCATATTTTTGGGAAGAAGGAGATCCATTTCAAGGGTGATTTCTTTGGTCTCGTGTTTGGTTTTCGTTTTGGTTTAATCAATAAATGCAAAAACATAACATTTCTTATTGTTTAGTGTGATTGAAGTGATCATTATGCTTGGGCTAGATTTAAATCGTTTAGAAGTGTGTATAGATGGCTTAAGAAGTGAAACCGCGTAGGATCGGAGGTTGTTACATGAATCAAAAACTATTCACGCGAAAACTATAGTTGTTTTATAAATTTGTATACGTAGTTCATTTCTCAAGTATTTCGTTAAGCTTACACGAATACATGGATTCACAAATCAATAAGTACCTAATATTTAGTTAAATTCAATGAAATATAATTCACTAGGTCGTATTAGAATGATTTCAATTCTTATTCATTCATCACACGTTGTGTTTTATATTTGATGACTAATTACATTTCATTCGAGAATGATAATTTGATTCTCGGTTCATATTGAGTGAACACGAGTACATTTTGGTACTTTACAATTGGTAAGGTTTCATTGGTGCACAATAAATGATTATTTTTCATCGAGAGTTGCATTTGGAAGTATATTCGTGGCTTACAGCGAAAAGTGTTTAAAGAAGATGATCGAAAGTTTTGCATATTTTTGGGAAGAAGTGGATCCATTTCAATGGTGATTTCTTTGGTCTCGTGTTTGGTTTTCGTTTTGGTTTAATCAATAAATGCAAAAACACAACATTTCTTATTGTTTAGTGTGATTGAAGTGATCATTATGCTTGGGCTAGATTTAAATAGTTTAGAAGTGTGTATAGATGGCTTAAGAAGTGAAACAGCGTAGGATCAGAGGTTGTTACATGAATCAGAAACTATTCACGCGAAAACTATAGTTGTTTTATAAATTTGTATACGTAGTTCATTTCTCAAGTATTTCGTTAAGCTTACACGAATACATGGATTCACAAAACAATAAGTACCTAATATTTAGTTAAATTCAATGAAATATAATTCACTTGGTCGTATTAGATTGATTTGACTTCTTATTCATTAATCAGACGTTATGTTTTACCTTTGATGACTAATTACATTTCGTTCAAGAATGATATTTTGAATCTCGGTTCATATTGAGTGAACACGAGTACTTTTTGGTACTTTACAATTGGTAAGGTTTCATTGGTGCTCAATAAATTATTATGTTCATCGAGAGTTCTCATTTGGAAGTATATTTGTGGCTTACAGTGAAAAGTGTTTAAAGAAGATGATCGAATGTTTTGCATATGTTTGGGAAGAAGTGGATCCATTTCAAGGGTCATTTCTTTGGTCTCGTGTTTGCTTTTCGTTTTGGTTGAAGCAATAAATGCACAAACACTACATTTCTTATTGTTTAGTGTGATTGAAGTGATCATTATGCTTGGGCTAGATTTAAATAGTTTAGAAGTGTGTATAGATGGCTTAAGAAATAAAACCGTGTAGGATTGCAGGTTCTTACAGGAATAAAAAGTTATTCACGCTATAACTATTGTTGTTTTATAAATGTGTATCAGTAGTTCATTTCACAAGCATTTCGTTAAGCTTACGCGAATACATGGATACACAAAACAATAAGTACCTAATATTTAGTTAAATTCAATGAAATATAATTCACTAGGTCGTATTAGAATGATTTCACTTCTTATTCAATCATCACACGTTGTGTTTTATCTTTAATGACTAATTACATTTCATTCGAGAATGATAATTTTATTCTCGGTTCATATTGACTGAACACGAGTACATTTTGGTACTTTACAATTGGTAAGGTTTCATTGGTGCACAATAAATGATTATTTTTCATCGAGAGTTGCATTTGGAAGTATATTCGTGGCTTATAGCGAAAAGTGTTTAAAGAAGATGATCGAAAGTTATGCATATTTTTGGGAAGAAGCGGATCCATTTCAAGGGTGATTTCTTTGGTCTCGTGTTTGGTTTTCGTTTTGGTTTAATCAATAAATGCAAAAACATAACATTTCATATTGTTTAGTGTGATTGAAGTGATCATTATGCTTGGGCTAGATTTAAATAGTTTAGCAGTGTGTATAGATGGCTTAAGAAGTGAAATCGCGTAGGATCGGAGGTTGTTACATGAATCAAAAACTATTCACGCGAAAACTATAGTTGTTTTATAAATTTCTATACGTAGTTCATTTCTCAAGTATTTCGTTAAGCTTACACGAATACATGGATTCACAAAACAATAAGTACCTAATATTTAGTTAAATTGAATGAAATATAATTCACTAGGTCGTATTAGAATGATTTCAATTCTTATTCATTCATCACACGTTGTGTTTTATCTTTGATGACTAATTACATTTCATTCGAGAATGATAATTTGATTCTCGGTTCATATTGAGTGAACACGAGTACATTTTGGTACTTTACAATTGGTAAGGTTTCATTGGTGCACAATAAATGATTATTTTTCATCGAGAGTTGCATTTGGAAGTATATTCGTGGCTTACAGCGAAAAGTGTTTAAAAAAGATGATCGAAAGTTTTGCATATTTTTGGGAAGAAGCGGATCCATTTCAATGGTGATTTCTTTGGACTCGTGTTTGGTTTTCGTTTTGGTTTAATCAATAAATGCAAAAACACAACATTTCTTATTGTTTAGTGTGATTGAAGTGATCATTATGCTTGGGCTAGATTTAAATAGTTTAGAAGTGTGTATAGATGGCTTAAGAAGTGAAACAGCGTTGGATCAGAGGTTGTTACATGAATCAGAAACTATTCTCGCGAAAACTATAGCGTAGTTCATTTCTCAAGTATTTCGTTAAGCTTACACGAATACATGGATTCACAAAACAATAAGTACCTAATATTTAGTTAAATTTAATGAAATATAATTCACTAGGTCGTATTAGAATGATTTCAATTCTTATTCATTCATCACACGTTGTGTTTTATCTTTGATGACTAATTACATTTCATTCAAGAATGATAATTTGAATCTCGGTTCATATTGAGTGAACACGAGTACTTTTTGGTACTTTACAATTGGTAAGGTTTCATTGGTGCTCAATAAATTATTATGTTCATCGAGAGTTCTCATTTGGAAGTATATTTGTGGCTTACAGTGAAAAGTGTTTAAAGAAGATGATCGAATGTTTTGCATATGTTTGGGAAGAAGTGGATCCATTTCAAGGGTCATTTCTTTGGTCTCGTGTTTGCTTTTCGTTTTGGTTGAAGCAATAAATGCACAAACACTACATTTCTTATTGTTTAGTGTGATTGAAGTGATCATTATGCTTGGGCTAGATTTAAATAGTTTAGAAGTGTGTATAGATGGCTTAAGAAGTGAAACCGCGTAGGATCGGAGGTTGTTACATGAATCAGAAACTATTCACGCGAAAACTATAGTTGTTTTATAAATTTGTATACGTAGTTCATTTCTCAAGTATTTCGTTAAGCTTACACGAATACATGGATTCACAAAACAATAAGTACCTAATATTTAGCTAAATTCAATGAAATATAATTCACTTGGTCGTATTAGATTGATTTGACTTCTTATTCATTAATCAGACGTTATGTTTTATCTTTGATGACTAATTACATTTCATTCGAGAATGATAATTTGATTCTCGGTACATATTGAGTAACCACAAGTACTTTTTGGTACTTTACAATTGGTAAGGTTTCATTGGTGCTCAATAAATGATTATGTTCATCGAGAGTTTTCATTTGGAAGTATATTTACGGCTTACAGCAAAAAGGGTTTAAAGAAGATGATTGAATGTTTTGCATATGTTTGGGAAGAAGTGGATCCATTTCAATGGTCATTTCTTTGGTCTCGTGTTTGGTTTTCGTTTTGGTTTAAGCAATAAATGCACAAACACTACATTTCTTATTGTTTAGTGTGATTGAAGTGATCATTATGCTTGGGCTAGATTTAAATAGTTTAGAAGTGTGTATAGATGGCTTAAGAAGTGAAACCGTGTATGATTGCAGGTTTTTACAGGAATAAAAAGCTATTCACGTGATAACTATTGTTGTTTTATAAATGTGTATTCGTAGTTCATTTCACAAGTATTTCGTTAAGCTTACGCGAATACATGGATGCACAAAACAATAAGTACCTAATATTTAGTTAAATTCAATGAAATATAATTCACTTGGTGGTATCAGATTGATTTGACTTCTTATTCATTAATCAGACGTTAAGTTTTATCTTTGACGACTAGTTACATTTCATTCGAGAATGATAATTTGATTCTCGGTTCATATTGAGTGAACCAGAGTACTTTTTGGTACTTTACAATTGGTAAGGTTTCATTGGTGCTCAATAAATGATTATGTTCATCGAGAATTGCATTTGGAAGTATATTTGTGGCTCACAGCGAAAAGTGTTTAAAGAAGATGATCGAAAGTTTTGCATATATTTGGGAAGAAGTGGATCCATTTCAAGAGTGATTTCTTTGGTCTCATGTTTGGTTTTCGTTTTGGTTTAAGCAATAAATGCAAAAA
This sequence comes from Flaveria robusta, assembly GCA_025506415.1. Taxonomy (NCBI): domain Eukaryota; kingdom Viridiplantae; phylum Streptophyta; class Magnoliopsida; order Asterales; family Asteraceae; genus Flaveria; species Flaveria robusta. The sequence continues at coordinate 13,601,189 of CM046472.1, forward strand.
CACCACATTTCTTATTGTTTAGTGTGATTGAAATGATCATTATGCTTGGGCTAGATTTAAATAGTTTACAAGTGTGTATAGATGGCTTAAGAAGTGAAACCGCATAGGATCGGAGGTTGTTACAGGAATCAAAAACTATTCACGCGAAAACTATAGTTGTTTTATAAATTGTATACGTAGTTCATTTCTCAAGTATTTCGTTAAGCTTACACGAATACATGGATTCACAAAACAATAAGTACCTAATATTTAGTTAAATTCAATGAAAAATAATTCACTTGGTCGTATTAGATTGATTTGACTTCTTATTTCTTAATCAGCCGTTATGTTTTATCTTTGATGACTAATTACATTTCATTCGAGAATGATAATTTGATTCTCGGTTCATATTGAGTGAACACGAGTACTTTTTGGTACTTTACAATTGGTAAGGTTTCATTGATGCTCAATAAATGATTATGTTCATCGAGAGTTTTCATTTGGAAGTATATTTGTGGCTTACAGCGAAAAGTGTTTAAAGAAGATGATCGAATGTTTTGCATATGTTTGGGAAGAAGTGGATCCATTTAAATGGTCATTTCTTTGGTCTCGTGTTTGGTTTTCGTTTTGGTTTAAGCAACAAACGCTCAAACACTACATTTCTTACTGTTTAGTGTGATTGAAGTGATCATTATGCTTGGGCTAGATTTAAATAGTTTAGAAGTGTGTATAGATGGCTTAAGAAGTGACAGGAATAAAAAGCTATTCAGCGATAACTATTGTTGTTTTATAAATGTGTATTCGTAGTTCATTTCATAAATATTTCGTTAAGCTTACGCGAATACATGGATGCACAAAACAATAAGTATTTAATATTTAGTTAAATTCAATGAAATATAAATCACTAGGTCGTATTAGAATGATTTCAATTCTTATTCATTCATCACACGTTGTGTTTTATCTTTGATGACTAATTACATTTCATTCAAGAATGATAATTTGAATCTCGGTTCATATTGAGTGAACACGAGTACTTTTTGGTACTTTACAATTGGTAAGGTTTCATTGGTGCTCAATAAATTATTATGTTCATCGAGAGTTCTCATTTGGAGGTATATTTGAGGCTTACAGTGAAAAGTGTTTAAAGAAGATGATCGAATGTTTTGCATATGTTTGGGAAGAAGTGGATCCATTGCAAGGGTCATTTCTTTGGTCTCGTGTTTGCTTTTCGTTTTGGCTGAAGCAATAAATGCACAAACACTACATTTCTTATTGTTTAGTGTGATTGAAGTGATCATTATGCTTGGGCTAGATTTAAATAGTTTAGAAGTGTGTATAGATGGCTTAAGAAGTGAAACCGCGTAGGATCGGAGGTTGTTACATGAATCAAAAACAATTCACGCGAAAACTATAGTTGTTTTATAAATTTGTATACGTAGTTCATTTCTCAAGTATTTCGTTAAGCTTACACGAATACATGGATTCACAAAACAATAATTACCTAATATTTAGTTAAATTCAATGAAATATAATTCACTAGGTCGTATTAGAATGATTTCAATTCTTATTCATTCATCACACGTTGTGTTTTATCTTTGATGACTAATTACATTTCATTCGAGAATGATAATTTGATTCTCGGTTCATATTGAGTGAGCACGAGTACATTTTGGTACTTTACAATTGGTAAGGTTTCATTGGTGCACAATAAATGATTATACTTCATCGAGAGTTGCATTTGGAAGTATATTCGTGGCTTACAGCTAAAAGTGTTTAAAGAAGATGATCGAAAGTTTTGCATATTTTTGGGAAGAAGTGGATCCATTTCAAGGGTGATTTCTTTGGTCTCGTGTTTGGTTTTCGTTTTGGTTTAGTCAATAAATGCAAAAACACAAAATTTCTTATTGTTTAGTTTGATTGAAGTGATCATTATGCTTGGGCTAGATTTAAATAGTTTAGAAGTGTGTATAGATGGCTTAAGAAGTGAAACCGCGTAGGATCGGAGGTTGTTACATGAATTAGAAACTATTCACGCGAAAACTATAGATGTTTTATAAATTTATATACGTAGTTCATTTCTCAAGTATTTCATTAAGCTTACACGAATACATGGATTCACAAAACAATAAGTACCTAATATTTAGTTAAATTCAATGAAATATAATTCACTTGGTCGTATTAGATTGATTTGACTTCTTATTCATTAATCAGACGTTATGTTTTATCTTTGATGACTAATTACATTTCATTCGAGAATGATAATTTGATTCTCGGTTCATATTGAGTGAACACGAGTACTTTTTGGTACTTTACAATTGGTAAGGTTTCATTGGTGCTCAATAAATGATTATGTTCATCGAGAGTTTTCATTTGGAAGTATATTTGCGGCTTACAGCGAAAAGTGTTTAAAGAAGATGATCGAATGTTTTGCATATGTTTGGGAAGAAGTGGATCCATTTAAATGGTCATTTCTTTGGTCTCGTGTTTGCTTTTCGTTTTGGCTGAAGCAATAAATGCACAAACACTACATTTCTTATTGTTTAGTGTGATTGAAGTGATCATTATGCTTGGGCTAGATTTAAATAGTTTAGAAGTGTGTATAGATGGCTTAAGAAGTGAAACCGCGTAGGATCGGAGGTTGTTACATGAATCAAAAACAATTCACGCGAAAACTATAGTTGTTTTATAAATTTGTATACGTAGTTCATTTCTCAAGTATTTCGTTAAGCTTACACGAATACATGGATTCACAAAACAATAAGTACCTAATATTTAGTTAAATTCAATGAAATATAATTCACTAGGTCGTATTAGAATGATTTCAATTCTTATTCATTCATCACACGTTGTGTTTTATCTTTGATGACTAATTACATTTCATTCGAGAATGATAATTTGATTCTCGGTTCATATTGAGTGAGCACGAGTACATTTTGGTACTTTACAATTGGTAAGGTTTCATTGGTGCACAATAAATGATTATACTTCATCGAGAGTTGCATTTGGAAGTATATTCGTGGCTTACAGCTAAAAGTGTTTAAAGAAGATGATCGAAAGTTTTGCATATTTTTGGGAAGAAGTGGATCCATTTCAAGGGTGATTTCTTTGGTCTCGTGTTTGGTTTTCGTTTTGGTTTAGTCAATAAATACAAAAACACAAAATTTCTTATTGTTTAGTTTGATTGAAGTGATCATTATGCTTGGGCTAGATTTAAATAGTTTAGAAGTGTGTATAGATGGCTTAAGAAGTGAAACCGCGTAGGATCGGAGGTTGTTACATGAATCAGAAACTATTCACGCGAAAACTATAGATGTTTTATAAATTTATATACGTAGTTCATTTCTCAAGTATTTCATTAAGCTTACACGAATACATGGATTCACAAAACAATAAGTACCTAATATTTAGTTAAATTCAATGAAATATAATTCACTTGGTCGTATTAGATTGATTTGACTTCTTATTCATTAATCAGACGTTATGTTTTATCTTTGATGACTAATTACATTTCATTCGAGAATGATAATTTGATTCTCGGTTCATATTGAGTGAACACGAGTACTTTTGGTACTTTACAATTGGTAAGGTTTCATTGGTGCTCAATAAATGATTATGTTCATCGAGAGTTTTCATTTGGAAGTATATTTGCGGCTTACAGCGAAAAGTGTTTAAAGAAGATGATCGAATGTTTTGCATATGTTTGGGAAGAAGTGGATCCATTTAAATGGTCATTTCTTTGGTCTCGTGTTTGGTTTTCGTTTTGGTTTAAGCAATAAATGCTCAAACACTACATTTCTTACTGTTTAGTGTGATTGAAGTGATCATTATGCTTGGGCTAGATTTAAATAGTTTAGAAGTGTGTATAGATGGCATAAGAAGTGACAGGAATAAAAAGCTATTCACGCGATAACTATTGTTGTTTTATAAATGTGTATTCGTAGTTCATTTCACAAATATTTCGTTAAGCTCACGCGATTACATGGATGCACAAAACAATAAGTATTTAATATTTAGTTAAATTCAATGAAATATAATTCACTAGGTCGTATTAGAATGATTTCACTTCTTATTCATTCATCACACGTTATGTTTTATCTTTGATGACTAATTACATTTCATTCGAGAATAATAATTTTATTCTCGGTTCATATTGAGTGAACACGAGTAGTTTTTGGTACTATACAATTGGAAAGGTTTCATTGGTGCTCAATAAATTATTATGTTTATCGAGAGTTGTCATTTGGAAGTATATCTGTAGCTTATTTTGAAAAGTGTTTAAAGAAGGTGATCGAATGTTTTGCATATGTTTGGGAAGAAGTGGATCTATTTCAAGGGTGATTTCTTTGGTCTCGTGCTTGGTTATCGTTTCGGTTTAAGCAATAAATGCACAAACATTACATTTCTTATTGTTTAGTGTGATTTTAGTGATTATTATGCTTGGGTAGATTAAAATAGTTTAGAAGTGTGAATAGATGGGTTAAGAAGTGAAACCTCTTAGGATTGGAGGTTGTTACAGGAAACAAAAACTATTCACGCGACAACTATTGTTGTTTTCTAAAATTGTATACACATTTCATTTCTCAAGTATTTCATTAAGCTTACGCGAATACATGGACGCACAAAACAATAAGTACCTAATATTTAGTTAAATTCAATGAAATATAATTCACTTGGTCGTATCAGATTGATTTGACTTCTTATTCATTAATCAGACGTTACGTTTTATCTTTGACGACTAGTTACATTTCATTCGAGAATGATAATTTGATTCTCGGTTCATATTGAGTGAACGAGAGTACTTTTTGGTACTTTACAATTGGTAAGGTTTCACTGGTGCTCAATAAATGATTATGTTCATCAAGAATTGCATTTGGAAGTATATTTGTGGCTCACAGCGAAAAGTGTTTAAAGAAGATGATCGAAAGTTTTGCATATATTTGGGAAGAAGTGGATCCATTTCAAGGGTGATTTCTTTGGTCTCATGTTTGGTTTTCGTTTTGGTTTAAGCAATAAATGCAAAAACACAACATTTCTTATTGTTTAGTGTGATTGAAATGATCATTATGCTTGGGCTAGATTTAAATAGTTTAGAAGTGTGTATAGATGGCTTAAGAAGTGAAACCGCATAGGATCGGAGGTTGTTACAGGAATCAAAAACTATTCACGCGAAAACTATAGTTGTTTTATAAATTTGTATACGTAGTTCATTTCTCAAGTATTTCGTTAAGCTTACACGAATACATGGATTCACAAAACAATAAGTACCTAATATTTAGTTAAATTCAATGAAATATAATTCACTTGGTCGTATTAGATTGATTTGACTTCTTATTCATTAATCAGCCGTTATGTTTTATCTTTGATGACTAATTACATTTCATTCGAGAATGATAATTTGATTCTCGGTTCATATTGAGTGAACACGAGTACTTTTTGGTACTTTACAATTGGTAAGGTTTCATTGATGCTCAATAAATGATTATGTTCATCGAGAGTTTTTATTTGGAAGTATATTTGTGGCTTACAGCGAAAAGTGTTTAAAGAAGATGATCGAATGTTTTGCATATGTTTGGGAAGAAGTGGATCCATTTAAATGGTCATTTCTTTGGTCTCGTGTTTGGTTTTCGTTTTGGTTTAAGCAATAAATGCTCAAACACTACATTTCTTACTGTTTAGTGTGATTGAAGTGATCATTATGCTTGGGCTAGATTTAAATAGTTTAGAAGTGTGTATAGATGGCATAAGAAGTGACAGGAATAAAAAGCTATTCACGCGATAACTATTGTTGTTTTATAAATGTGTATTCGTAGTTCATTTCACAAATATTTCGTTAAGCTCACGCGATTACATGGATGCACAAAACAATAAGTATTTAATATTTAGTTAAATTCAATGAAATATAATTCACTAGGTCGTATTAGAATGATTTCACTTCTTATTCATTCATCACACGTTATGTTTTATCTTTGATGACTAATTACATTTCATTCGAGAATAATAATTTTATTCTCTGTTCATATTGAGTGAACACGAGTAGTTTTTGGTACTATACAATTGGAAAGGTTTCATTGGTGCTCAATAAATTATTATGTTTATCGAGAGTTGTCATTTGGAAGTATATCTGTGGCTTATTTTGAAAAGTGTTTAAAGAAGGTGATCGAATGTTTTGCATATGTTTGGGAAGAAGTGGATCTATTTCAAGGGTGATTTCTTAGGTCTCGTGCTTGGTTATCGTTTTGGTTTAAGCAATAAATGCACAAACATTACATTTCTTATTGTTTAGTGTGATTTTAGTGATTATTATGCTTGGGTAGATTAAAATAGTTTAGAAGTGTGAATAGATGGGTTAAGAAGTGAAACCTCTTAGGATTGGAGGTTGTTACAGGAACCAAAAACTATTCACGCGACAACTATTGTTGTTTTCTAAAATTGTATACACAGTTCATTTCTCAAGTATTTCATTAAGCTTACGCGAATACATGGACGCACAAAACAATAAGTACCTAATATTTAGTTAAATTCAATGAAATATAATTCACTTGGTTGTATTAGAATGATTTCACTTCTTATTCATTCATCACACGTTATGTTTTATCTTTAACGACTAATTACATTTTATTCGAGAATGATAATTTGATTCTCGGTTCATATTGAGTGAACACGAGTAAATTTTGGTACTTTAGAATTGGTAAGTTTTCATTGGTGCTTAATAAATGATTATGTTTATCGAGAGTTGTCATTTGGAAGTATATTTGCGGCTTACAGCGAAAAATGTTTAAAGAAGATGATCGAATGTTTTGCATATGTTTCGGAAGAAGTGGATCCATTTCAAGGGCGATTTCTTTGGTCTCGTGTTTGGTTTTTGTTTTAGTTTAAGCAATAAATGCAAAAAAACTACATTTCTTATTGTTTAGTGTGATTAAAGTGATCATTATGCTTGGGCTAGATTTAAATAGTTTAGAAGTGTGTATAGATGGCTTAAGAAAGTGAAACCGCGTAGGATTGGAGGTTCTTACACGAATCAAAAACTATTCACGTGACAACTATTGTTGTGTTATAAATTTGTATACGTAGTTCATTTCTCAAGTATTTCGTAAAGCTTAATCCAATACATAGATGCACAAAACAATAAGTACCTAATATTTAGTTAAATTCAATAAAATATAATTCACTTGGTCGTATTAGATTGATTTGACTTCTTATTCGTTAATCGGACGTTATGTTTTATCTTTGATGACTAATTACAATTCTTTCGAGAATGATAATATGATTCTCGGTTCATATTGAGTGAACACGACTACTTGTTGGTACTTTACAATTGGTAAGGTTTCATTAGTGCTCAATAAATGATTATGTTTATCGAGAGTTGTCATTTGAAAGTATATTTGTGGCTTTTAGCAAAAAGTGTTTAAAGATGCCGATCGAATGTTTTGCATACGTTTGGAAAGAAGTGGATCCGTTTCAAGGGTGATTTCTTAGGTCTCGTGCATGGTTTTCGTTTTGGTTTAAGCAGTAAATGCACAAACACTACATTTCTTATTGTTTAGTGTGATTGAAGTGATCATTACGCTTGGGCTAGATTTAAATAGTTTAGAAGTGTGTATAGATGGCTTAAGAAGTGAAACCACGTAAGATTGGATGTTGTTACATGAATTAAAAATAATTCACGCGAGAACTATTGTTGTTTTATAAATTTGTATACGTAGTTCATTTCTCAAGTATTTCGTTAAGCTTTCGCGAATACATGGATGCACAAAACAATAAGTACCTAATATTTAGTTAAATTCAATAAAAAATAATTCACTTGGTCGTAATAGATTGATTTGACTTCTTATTCATTAATCAGACGTTATGTTTTATCTTTGATGGCTAATTACATTTCATTCGAGAATGATAATTTAATTCTCGGTTCATATTGAGTGTACACGAGTACTTCTTGGTACTTTACAATTGGTAAGGTTTCATTAGTGCTCAATAAATGACTATGTTTATCGAGAGTTGTCATTTGAAAGTATATTTGTGGCTTTTAGCGAAAAGTGTTTAAAGATTGTGATCGAATGTTTTGCATATGTTTAGGAAGAAGTGGATCCATTTCAATGGTGATTCCTTTGGTCTCGTGCTTGGTTATGGTTTCAGTTTAAGCAATAAATGCACAAACACTACATTTCTTATTGTTTAGTGTGATTTTAGTGATCATTATGCTTGGGTAGATTAAAATAGTTTAGAAGTATGAATAGATGGGTTAAGAAGTGAAACCGCTTAGGATTGGGGGTTGTTATAGGAATCAAAAACTATTCACGCGAGAACTATTATTGTTTTATAAATTTGTATACGTAGTTCATTTCTCAAGTATTTCGTTAAGCTTACGTGAATACTTGGATGCACAAAACAAAAAGCACCTAATATTTAGTTAAATTCAATGAAATATAATTCACTTGGTCATATTCGATTGATTTGACTTCTTATTCATTAATCACATGTTAAGTTTTATCTTTGATAACTAATTACATTTCATTCGAGAATGATAATTTGATTCTCGGTTCATATTGAGTGAACACGAGTACTTTTTGGTACTATACAGTTGGAAAGGTTTCATTGGTGCTCAATAAATGATTTTGTTCCTCGAGAGTTGTCATTTGAAAGTATATTTTTGGCTCATAGCGAAATGTGTTTAAAAAAGGTGATCGAATGTTTTGCATATGTTTGGGAAGAAGTGGATCCATTTCAAGGGTGATTTCTTTGGCGTCATGCTTGGTTATGGTTTCGGTTTAAGCAATAAATGCACAAACACTACAATTGTTATTGTTTAGTGCGATTTTAGTGATCATTATGCTTGGGTAGATTAAAATAGTTTAGAAGTGTGAATAGATGGGTTAAGAAGTGAAACCGCTTAGGATTGGAGGTTGTTACAGGAATAAAAAACTATTCACGCGAGAACTATTATTGTTTTATAAATTTGTATACGTAATTCATTTCTCAAGTATTTCATTAAGCTCACGCGAATACTTGGATGCACAAAACAATAAGTACTTAATATTTAGTTAAATTCAATGGAATATAATTCACTTGGTCGTATTCGATTGATTTGACTTCTTATTCGTTAATCGGACGTTATGTTTTATCTTTGATGACTAATTACAATTCTTTCGAGAATGATAATATGATTCTCGGTTCATATTGAGTGAACACGAGTACTTGTTGGTACTTTACAATTGGTAAGGTTTCATTAGTGCTCAATAAATGATTATGTTTATCGAGAGTTGTCATTTGAAAGTATATTTGTGGCTTTTAGCAAAAAGTGTTTAAAGATGCTGATCGAATGTTTTGCATACGTTTGGAAAGAAGTGGATCCGTTTCAAGGGTGATTTCTTAGGTCTCGTGCATGGTTTTCGTTTTGGTTTAAGCAGTAAATGCACAAACACTACATTTCTTATTGTTTAGTGTGATTGAAGTGATCATTACGCTTGGGCTAGATTTAAATAGTTTAGAAGTGTGTATAGATGGCTTAAGAAGTGAAACCACGTAAGATTGGATGTTGTTACATGAATTAAAAATAATTCACGCGAGAACTATTGTTGTTTTATAAATTTGTATACGTAGTTCATTTCTCAAGTATTTCGTTAAGCTTTCGCGAATACATGGATGCACAAAACAATAAGTACCTAATATTTAGTTAAATTCAATAAAAAATAATTCACTTGGTCGTAATAGATTGATTTGACTTCTTATTCATTAATCAGACGTTATGTTTTATCTTTGATGGCTAATTACATTTCATTCGAGAATGATAATTCAATTCTCGGTTCATATTGAGTGTACACGAGTACTTCTTGGTACTTTACAATTGGTAAGGTTTCATTAGTGCTCAATAAATGACTATGTTTATCGAGAGTTGTCATTTGAAAGTATATTTGTGGCTTTTAGCGAAAAGTGTTTAAAGATTGTGATCGAATGTTTTGCATATGTTTAGGAAGAAGTGGATCCATTTCAATGGTGATTCCTTTGGTCTCGTGCTTGGTTATGGTTTCAGTTTAAGCAATAAATGCACAAACACTACGTTTCTTATTGTTTAGTGTGATTTTAGTGATCATTATGCTTGGGTAGATTAAAATAGTTTAGAAGTATGAATAGATGGGTTAAGAAGTGAAACCGCTTAGGATTGGGGGTTGTTATAGGAATCAAAAACTATTCACGCGAGAACTATTATTGTTTTATAAATTTGTATACGTAGTTCATTTCTCAAGTATTTCGTTAAGCTTACGTGAATACTTGGATGCACAAAACAAAAAGCACCTAATATTTAGTTAAATTCAATGAAATATAATTCACTTGGTCATATTCGATTGATTTGACTTCTTATTCATTAATCACATGTTAAGTTTTATCTTTGATAACTAATTACATTTCATTCGAGAATGATAATTTGATTCTCGGTTCATATTGAGTGAACACGAGTACTTTTTGGTACTGTACAGTTGGAAAGGTTTCATTGGTGCTCAATAAATGATTTTGTTCCTCGAGAGTTGTCATTTGAAAGTATATTTTTGGCTCATAGCGAAATGTGTTTAAAAAAGGTGATCGAATGTTTTGCATATGTTTGGGAAGAAGTGGATCCATTTCAAGTGTGATTCCTTTGGTCTCGTGCTTGGTTTTCGTCTTGGTTTAAGCCATAAATGCACAAACACAACTTTTCTTATTGTTTAGTGTGATCGAAGTGATCATTATGCTTGGGCTAGATTTAAATAGTTTAGAAGTGTGTATAGATGGCTTAAGAAGTGAAACCACGTAGGATTGGAGGTTGTTACAGGAATCAAAAACTATTCACGTGATGTAACACCCAGAAATTTTAAAAGTGGAGAAAAATGAAGAAAAAGAAATAAAAGCAAACTAACCTAAGTTGAAGGGTTAAAAATGGTACAAGGGATAAAGTTTTATATTACTTTGTTCAAAAAGTGGTATGGCCGCCCACATCATCTCCTGTACCATATTTCTGTAGATTTTCTAGACAGAAAAAGTAGAGAATTCTCTCGGGTTTTAGAGAGAAGAAGAAGAAGAAGCTGAATTCATGTTAGTTTTCTGATTTTAGGTTGTTCTTGGCTGATTTTCAGCCTTCGGGCATGTGCTTATGTGCTTGTGTGTGTTTGGTTGTGTGTTTTTGGTGTTTTAGGTGTTTTAACTCATAAGCATTCGGGTTTAGAGGAAGTCTTACTCTAAAGTTGCAAGAGGTGAGTTCTAGATCCCCGTTTTTAAGTGTTTTACACTGATTTTGGGGCTGGAAATGCACGTTTTTAACGTTTTTATAAAATTTGGGTGTGTACCCGTATGTATGTGTATGTGCCCTGTTGGGAGGGTGTATGTTCGGGATGATTTATGATTATGTTCATGTTGTATGCTTGATTTGATGCTTGGTACGTTAGAACTAGGCTAGAACATGTTAGATTGATGATTTTGGGCCTAAAAAAAAATGAGGTTAGTTAGAAAACAGTTGGCCATGCGCCTAAGTGCTCATGCGCCTAAGATGATGCGCCCAAACAGTACCCAAACGCCCAAGGTTCATGCGCACAAATAGTGCCTATGCGTCTAGAATTATGTCCAGGCGCCTAAGTGTGCCCATACGCCCAACTACTAAAACGCCTAAGTGTCCATGCGCCTAAACCAGGCTCATGCGCCTGCATAGTACCCATGTGCCCAGAAATCTGCCCATGCGCCTAAGTAAGGCTCGTACGCCCAAATAGTGCCATGCGCCTGAGTCGCCCATGCGCCTAAGTATTCAAGCGCCCGCATAGTGCTCGTGCGCCCGCATAGTGCTCATGCGCCTAATGCCTTAGAAAATTTTCTGAAATTTTGGGAAAAGGAGATTTTTAGGTTACGACTTGTGGTGTTTCCGGGGGTAATGTATGATGATGTTATGCATGTTTAAGGCTTGTTTTCTTTATGTTCCTTATTATATTATTTCGTGGCTTTGCGTGGCGTGATTATGGTAGTGAACGTAAAGTATTATCTAAACGAAGAGAAAGATCTAAAATAATGAAAGTGAAACATAATGAATGAACGAATGAAAGTCTTGTAAGCAAAATGTAAGGAGGTTCACAACTCCTTGAGAGTTGTTAGCTCAACTGTGTGTCATACAGCGTGCGATCTTGGCTGCCCCATGAGGGTTTACACACAACGGAATCAGTCTTGGTGACTGTTCCATACGTGCGAAATGGGGTCCTTGTCGTTAAACCCTAGATTAGTTTGCTTCGTGCCCAAGAGGGGGGTTTAGCATATGACAGGATCTAGATAGAAGTGAAAGATAATGTAACGTGCGAAATGTGCGAAACGTGCGATAAGTACGAAAAGAACGATGACGGAAGATAATAATGCTATTATCTATATGTATGTATGATGTGTGATCATGTGCAAAAGTATGAAAATGTTTTAACGAATGGAAGGTAATATGAATATTTTTATAAAACTAGAACTCACTCAGCAACGCTGACTTTTATGCATTTTCAGTTGGCAGGTAATGGTTGATGAGGATGGCATGGGGCGAAGCTACTTGGCAAGTTTTGACTGGCATCCATTTTGTGTAACAATGATGTTTTTGTGTTGTAATGCAACCAAACGGTGTTTTGTAATGAACAATGTTATATTATTTAGCAAAAGCAATTATTAATATATGAAATGGTTTGTTAAATTATTCCGCTGCAATGATTTATGAAATATGATATGTTTTAATTAACATGTGCGATGAATGTCCAACTGGGAGCGTCCCGGGAACGGTGCCTTACACGCGAGAACTATTGTTGTTTTATAAATTTTGTATACGTAGTTCATTTCTCAAGTATTTCGTTAAGCTTACGTGAATACATGGATGCACAAAACAATAAGTACCAAATATTTAGTTAAATTCAATGAAATATAATTCACTTGGTCGTATTAGAATGATGTGACTTCTTATTCATTCATCACACGTTATGTTTTATCTTTGATGACTAATTACATTTCATTCGAGAATGATAATTTGATTCTCGGTTCATATTGAGTGAACACGAGTACATTTTGGTACTTTACAATTGGTAAGGTTTCATTGGTGCTCAATAAATGATTATGTTTATCGAGAGTTGTCATTTGGAAGTATATTTGTGGATTACAGCGAAAAGTGTTTAAAAAAGATGATCGAATGTTCTGCATATGTTTGGGAAGAAGTGGATCCATTTCAAAGGTGATTTCTTCGGTCTCGTGTTTGGTTTTCGTTTCAGTTTAAGCAATAAATGCACAAACACTACATTTCTTATTGTTTAGTGTGATTGAAGTGATCATTATGCTTGGGCTAGATTTAAATAGTTTAGAAGTGTGTATAGATGGCTTAAGAAGTGAAACCGCGTAGGATTGGAGGTTCTTACAGGAATCAAAAACTATTCACACGACAACTATTGTTGTTTTATAAATTTGTATACGTAGTTCATTTCTCAAGTATTTCGTTAAGCTTACGTGAATACATGGATGCATAAAACAATAAGTACCTAATATTTTGTTAAATTCAATAAAATATAATTCACTTGGTCGTATTAGGATGATTTGACTTCTTATTCATTAATCAGACGTTATATTTTATCTTTGATGGCTAATTACATTTCATTCGAGAATGATAATTTAATTCTCGGTTCATATTGAGTGAACACGAGTACTTCTTGGTACTTTACAATTGGTAAGGTTTCATTAGTGCTCAATAAATGATTATGTTTATCGAGAGTTGTAATTTGAAAGTATATTTGTGGCTTTTAGCGAAAAGTGTTTAAAGATTGTGATCGAATATTTTGCATATGTTTGGGAAGAAGTGGATCCATTTCAAGGGTGATTTCTTTGGCGTCATGCTTGGTTATGGTTTCGGTTTAAGCAATAAATGCAAAAACACTACAATTCTTATTGTTTAGTGCGATTTTAGTGATCATTATGCTTGGGTAGATTAAAATAGTTTAGAAGTGTGAATAGATGGGTTAAGAAGTGAAACCGCTTAGGATTGGAGGTTGTTACAGGAATAAAAAACTATTCACGCGAGAACTATTATTGTTTTATAAATTTGTATACGTAATTCATTTCTCAAGTATTTCATTAAGCTCACGCGAATACTTGGATGCACAAAACAATAAGTACTTAATATTTAGTTAAATTCAATGGAATATAATTCACTTGGTCGTATTCGATTGATTTGACTTCTTATTCATTAATCATACGTTAAGTTTTATCTTTGATAACTAATTACATTTCATTCGAGAATGATAATTTGATTCTCGGTTCATATTGAGTGAACACGAGTATAGATGACTTAAGAAGTGAAACCGCGAGAGTTGTCATTTGGAAGTATATTTGTGGCTTACAGCGAAAAGTGTTTAAAGAAGATGATCGAATGTTTTGCATATGTTTGGGAAGAAGTGGATGCATTTCAAGGATGATTTTTTTGGTCTCGTGTTTGGTTTTCGTTTTGGTTTAAGCAATAAATGCACAAACACTACATTTCTTATTGTTTAGTGTGATTGAAGTGATCATTATGCTTGGGCTAGATTTAAATAGTTTAGAAGTGTGTATAGATGGCTTAAGAAGTGAAACCGCGTAGGATTGGATGTTGCTATAGGAATCAACAACTATTCACGCGAGAACTATTGTTGTTTTATAAATTTATATACGTAGTTCATTTCTCAAGTATTTCGTTAAGCTTACGCGAATACATGGATCCACAAAACAATAAGTACCTAATATTTAGTTAAATTCAAAGAAATATAATTCACTTGATCGTATTAGATTGATTTGACTTCTTATTCATTATGTTTTATCTTTGACGACTAATTACAATTCATTAGAGAACGATGATTCTCGGTTCATATTGAGTGAACACGAGTACTTTTTGGTACTTTACAATTGGTAAGGTTTTATTAGTACTCAATAAATGATTATGTTTATCGAGAGTTGTCATTTGAAAGTATATTTGTGGCTTTTAGCGAAAAGTGTTTAAAAATGGTGATCGAGTGTTTTGCATATGTGTGGGAAGAAGTGGATCCATTTCAAGAGTGATTTCTTTGGTCTCGTGCTTGGTTATTGTAAGGCCCCGTTCCCGGGACACTCGCAGTTGGACAATCGTCGCACATATTACCTCAAAATCACATCAAAATTTATTAAACATTTGCAGCGGAAAAATTTAGCGAAACCATTTCATATATTAATAGTTACTGTTTACATCATCATTACGTTACAAATCATCATCTGGTTTCATTTCTACACAGATGGATGCCAACCAAAATTCTTTGCGAAGTGGCTTCACCCAGTGCCATCCTCAGCAACGTTTACCTGCCAACTGAAAATGCATAAAAGTCAGCATTGCTAAGTGAGTTCTAGTTTTATAAAAATATGTTACCTTTCATTCGTTAAAACATTTTCATACTTTTGCACGTGATCATACATTATACATACAAATAGATAATAACATTATTATCTTCCGTCATCGTTCTTTTCGCACTTATCGCACGTTTCGCACGTTACATTATCTTTCACTTCTATCTAGGTCCTGTCATATACTAAACCCCCCTCTTGGGCACGAAGCCAACTAATCTAGGGTTTAGTGATGAGGACCCCGTTTCGCACGTATGGAACATTCACCAAGACTATTCCCCTGTGTGTGAATCCCTCATGGGGCAGCCAAGATCGCACGCTGTATGACACACAGTTGCGCTGACAACTCTCAAGGAGTTGTGAACCTCCTTACATTTGCTTACAAGACTTTCATTCGTTCATTCATTATGTTCCACTTTCATTATCTTAGATCTTTTACTTTGTTAAGATAATACTTTTCATTCATTATCATAGTCATACCATGAAATGCCACGGAAAATTGCATAATAGGAACATAAATAAAACAGGCCATAACATTCATAACATCATCACACAATCATCACATATCATCCCCGGAGACACCCCAAGTCATAGCCTAAAAGTCCTTCTTTCCTGAAAATTTCAGAAAATTTTCTAAGTCTTAGGCGCACGAGTACTATGCGGGCGCATGAATACTTAGGCGCATGGGCGACTCAGGTGCATGGGCATTATTTAGGTGCATGGCCAACACTTAGGCGCCTGGACAACTTTCTAGGCGCATGAGCACTGTGCAGGTGCATGAGCCTGGTTTAGGCGCATGGGCACTTAGGCGTTTTAGCAGACTTAGACGCATGGCATACTTAGACTCCTGGGCATAATTCTAGGCGCATGGGCACTATTTGTGCGCATGAACCTTGGCCGTTTGTGTACTGTTTGGGCGTATGATCTCTGGCGCATGGACACTTAGGCGCATGGCCAACCACTTTTCTAACTACCATCAATTTCAGACCTCAATTCATCAATCAAACCTGTTCTAGCCTAGTTTCTAGCATACTAAGCATCAAACAAGCATAAAACATGCACATAATCATAAATCATCCCGAACATACACCCACCCACAACAGGGCACTCACATATACATACGGGTACACACCCAAATTTTATAAAAACGATTAAGCATGCATTTCCAACCCCAAATCAGTTAAAACATGTAAAAACAGGGATTTTAGAACTCACCTCTTGCAACTTCCGAGTAAGACTTCCTTCAAACCCGAATGCTTATGAGTTCAAACACCTAAAAACGCCAAAACACACAACCGAACACACACACAAGCACATAAGCACATACCCGAAGCTGAAATGCACCCAAGAACACCCTGAAATTAGGAAACTAACCTGAATTCAGCCTCTTCTTCTTCTTCCTCTCTCTAAAACCGAAGAGAATTATGCTCTTTCTCTCTCTAGAAAATCGACAGAAATATGGTACAGGGGTCATGGGCGGCCATGACCACCTTTTGAACGGATTAAATACCAACTTTGTCCCATGTACAACTTTAACCCCTCAACTTGGGTTATTTTGCTTTTCTTCCTTTTTCTTCACTTTTTCTCTTCTTTTAAAATTTCCCGGTGTTACAGTTATGGTTTCGGTTTAATCAATAAATGCACAAACACTACATTTCTTATTGTTTAGTGTGACTTTAGTGATCATTATGCTTGGGTAGATTAAAATAGTTTAGAAGTGTGAATAGATGGGTTAAGAAGTGAAACCGCTTAGGATTGGAGGTTGTTACGGGAATCATAAACTATTCACGCGAGAACTATTATTGTTTTATAAATTTGTATACGTAGTTTATTTCTCAAGCATTTCGTTAAGCTTTCGTGAATACATGGATGCACAAAACAATAAGTACCTAATATTTAGTTAAATTCAATGAAATATAATTCACTTGGTCGTATTCGATTGATTTGACTTCTTATTCGTTAATCACACATTAAGTTTTATCTTTGACGACTAATTACATTTCATTCGAGAATGATAATTTGATTCTCGGTTCATATTGAGTGAACACGAGTATAGATGGCTTAAGAAGTGAAACCGCGAGAGTTGTCATTTGGAAGTATATTTGTGGCTTATAGCGAAAAGTGTTTAAAGAAGATGATCGAATGTTTTGCATATGTTTAGGAAGAAGTGGATCAATTTTAAGGGTGATTTCTTTGGTGTCGTGTTTGGTTTTCGTTTTGGGTTAAGCAATAAATGCACAAACAATACATTTCTTATTGTTTAGTGTGATTGAAATGATCATTATGCTTGAGCTAGATTTAAATAGTTTAGAAGTGTGTATAGATGGCTTAAGAATTGAAACCGCGTAGGATTGGAGGTTGTTACAGGAATCAAAAAACTATTCACACGACAACTATTGTTGTTTTATAAATTTGTATATGTAGTTCATTTCTCAAGTATTTCGTTAAGCTTATGCGAATACATGGATGCACAAAACAATAAGTACCTAATATTTAGTTAAATTCAATAAAATATAATTTTCTTGGTTGTATTAGATTGATTTCACTTCTTATTCATTAATCAGACGTTATGTTTTATCTTTGATGACTAATTGCATTTCATTCAAGAATGATAATTTGATTCTCGGTTCATATTGAGTGAACCAGAGTACTTTTTGGTACTCTACAATTGGTAAGGTTTCATTGGTGCTCAATAAATGATTATGTTCATCGAGAATTGCATTTGGAAGTATATTTGTGGCTCACAGCAAAAAGTGTTTAAAGAAGATGATCGAAAGTTTTGCATATATTTAGGAAGAAGTGGATCCATTTCAAGGGTGATTTCTTTGGTCTCGTGTTTGGTTTTCGTTTTGGTTTAAGCAATAAATGCACAAACACTACATTTCTTACTGTTTAGTGTGATTGAAGTGATCATTATGCTTGGGCTAGATTTAAATAGTTTTGAAGTGTGTATACATTGCTTAAGAAGTGAAACCGCATAGGATTGGAGGTTGTTACAAGAATCAAAAACTATTCACGCCAGAACTATTGTTGTTTTATAAATTTGAATACGTAGTTTATTTCTCAAGTATTTCGTTAAGCTTACGCGAATACATAGATGCACGAAACAATAAGTACCTAATATTTTGTTAAATTCAATGAAATATAATTCACTTGGTCATATTAGAATGATTTGACTTCTTATTCATTAATCACACGTTATGTTTTATCTTTGATGACTAATTACATTTCATTCAAGAATGATAATTTGATTCTCGGTTCATATTGAGTGAACACGAGTACTTTTTGGTACTTTACAATTGTTAAGGTTTCATTAGTGCTCAATAAATGATTATGTTTATCGAGAGTTGTCATTTGAAAGTATATTTGTGGCTTTTAGCGAAAAGTGTTTAAAGATGGTGATCAAATGTTTTGCTTATGTTTGGGAAGAAGTGGATCCATTTCAAGGGTGATTTCTTTGGTCTCGTATTTGGTTTTCGTTTTGGTTTAAGCAATAAATGCACAAACACTACATTTCTTATTGTTTAGTGTGATTGAAGTGATCATTATGCTTGGGCTAGATTTAAATAGTTTAGAAGTGTGTATAGATTGCTTAAGAAGTGAAACCGCATAGGATTGGAGGTTGTTACAGGAATCAAAAACCATTCACGCCAGAACTATTGTTGTTTTATAAATTTGTATACGTAGTTTATTTCTCATGTATTTCGTTAAGCTTACGCGAATACATAGATGCACAAAACAATAAGTACCTAATATTTTGTTAAATTCAATGAAATATAATTCACTTGGTCGCATTAGAATGATTTGACTTTTTATTCATTCGTCACACGTTATGTTTTATCTTTGATGACTAATTACATTTCATTCGAGAAAGATAATTTGATTCTCGGTTCATATTGAGTGAACACGAGTATATATGGCTTAAGAAGTGAAACCGCGAGTGTTTTCATTTGGAAGTATATTTGTGGCTTACAGCGAAAAGTGTTTAAAGAAGATGATCGAATGTTTTGCATATGTTTGGGAAGAAGTGGTTGAATTTTAAGGGTGATTTCTTTGGTCTCGTGTTTGGTTTTCGTTTTGGTTTAAGCAATAAATGCACAAACAATACATTTCTTATTGTTTAGTGCGATTGAAGTGATTATTATGCTTGGGCTAGATTTAAATAGTTTAGAAGTGTGTATAGATGGCTTAAGAATTAAAACCGCGTAGGATTGGACGTTGTTACACAAATCAAAAACTATTCACGCGACAACTATTGTTGTTTTAAAAATTTGTATACGTAGTTCATTTCTCAAGTATTTCGTTAAGCTTACACGAATACATGGATGCACAAAACAATAAGTACGTAATATTTAGTTAAATTCAATAAAATATAATTCACTTGGTCGTATTAGATTGATTTGACTTCTTATTCATTAATCGGACGTTATGTTTTATCTTTGATGGCCAATTACATTTCATTCGAGAATGATAATTTGATTCTCGGTTCACATTGAGAAAACACGAGTACTTTTGGTACTTTACAATTGACAAGGTTTCGTTAGTGCTCAATAAATGATTATGTTTATCGAGAGTTGTCATTTGAAAGTATATTTGTGGCTTTTAGCAAAAAGTGTTTAAAGATGGTGATCGAATATTTTGCATATGTTTGGAAGAAATGGATCCATTTCAAGGGTGATTTCTTTGGTCTCGTGCTTGGTTATATTTTTGGTTTAAGCAATAAATGCACAAACACTACATTTCTTATTGTTTAGTGTGATTTTAGTGATCATTATGCTTCGGTAGATTAAAATATTTTAGAAGTGTGAATAGATGGGTTAAGAAGTGAAACCGCTTAGGATTGGAGGTTGTTGCAAAAATCATAAACTATTCACGCGAGAACAATTATTATTTTATAAATTTGTATACGTAGTTTATTTCTCAAGTATTTCGTTAAGCTTTCGCGAATACATGGATGCACAAAACAATAAGTACCTAATATTTAGTTAAATTCAATGAAATATAATTCACTTGGTTGTGTTCGATTGATTTGACTTCTTATTCATTAATCTCACATTAAGTTTTATCTTTGATGAATAATTACATTTCCTTCGAGAATGATAATTTGATTCTCGGTTCATATTGAGTGAACACGAGTATAGATGGCTTAAGAAGTGAAACCGCGAGTGTTGTCATTTGGAAGTATATTTGTGGCTTACAGCGAAAAGTATTTAAAGAAGATGATCGAATGTTTTGCAAATGTTTGGGAAGAAGTAGTTCAATTTTAAGGGTGATTTCTTTGGTCTCGTGTTTGGTTTTCGTTTTGGTTTAAGCAATAAATGCACAAACAATACATTTCTTATTGTTTAGTGTGATTGAAGTGATCATTATGCTTGGGCTAGATTTAAATAGTTTAGAACTGTGTATAGATGGCTTAAGAATTGAAACCGCGTTGGAATGGAGGTTGTTACACGAATCAAAAACTATTCACGCGACAACTATTGTTGTTTTAAAAATTTTATACGTAGTTCATTTCTCAAGTATTTCGTTAAGCTTACGCGAATAACAATAAGTACGTAATATTTTGTTAAATTCAATGAAATATAATTCACTTGGTCATATTAGAATGATTTGACTTCTTATTCATTCATCACATGTTATGTTTTATCTTTGATGACTAATTACATTTCATTCAAGAATGATAATTTGATTCTCGGTTCATATTGAGTGAACACGAGTACTTTTTGGTACTTTACAATTGTTAAGGTTTCATTAGTGCTCAATAAATGATTATGTTTATCGAGAGTTGTCATTTGAAAGTATATTTGTGGCTTTTAGCGAAAAGTGTTTAAAGATTGTGATTGAATATTTTGCATATGTTTGGGAAGAAATGGATCCATTTCAAGGGTGATTTCTTTGGTATCGTGCTTGGTTATGGTTTTGGTTTAAGCAATAAATGCACAAACACTACATTTCTTATTGTTTAGTGTGATTTTAGTGATCATTATGCTTCGGTAGATTAAAATATTTTAGAAGTGTGAATAGATGGGTTAAGAAGTGAAACCGCTTAGGATTGGAGGTTGTTGCAGGAATCATAAACTATTCACGCGAGAACAATTATTATTTTATAAATTTGTATACGTAGTTTATTTCTCAAGTATTTCGTTAAGCTTTCGCGAATACATGGATGCACAAAACAATAAGTACCTAATATTTAGTTAAATTCAATGAAATATATTCACTTGGTCGTATTAGATTGATTTGACTTCTTATTCATTAATCAGACGTTATGTTTTATCTTTGATGACCAATTACATTTCATTCGAGAATGATAATTTGATTCTCGGTTCATATTGATAAAACACGAGTACTTTTTGGTACTTTACAATTGGTAAGGTTTCATTAGTGCTCAATAAATGATTATGTTTATCGAGAGTTGTCATTTGAAAATATATTTGTGGCTTTTAACAAAAAGTGTTTAAAGATGGTGATCGAATATTTTGCATATGTTTGGGAAGAAGTGGATCCATTTCAAGGGTGATTTCTTTGGTCTCGTGCTTGGTTATGGTTTCGGTTTAAGCAATAAATGCACAAACACTACATTTCTTAATGTTTAGTGTGATTTTAGTGATCATTATGCTTGGGTAGATTAAAATATTTTAGAAGTGTGAATAGATAGGTTAAGAAGTGAAACCGCTTAAGATTGGAGATTGGTACAGGAATCACAAATTATTCACGCGACAACTATTGTTGTTTTAAAAATTTGTATACGTAGTTCATTTCTCATGTATTTCGTTAAGCTTATGCGAATACATGGATGCACAAAACAATAAGTACGTAATATTTAGCTAAATTCAATAAAATATAATTCACTTGGTCGTATTAGATTGATTTGACTTCTTATTCATTAATCAGACGTTATGTTTTATCTTTGATGACTAATTACATTTCATTCGAGAATGATAATTTAATTCTCGGTTCATATTGAGAAAACACGAGTACTTTTTGGTACTTTACAATTGGTAAGGTTTCATTAGTGCTTAATAAATGATTATGTTTATCGAGAGTAGTCATTTGAAAGTATATTTGTGGCTTTTAGCAAAAAGTGTTTAAAGATGGTGATCGAATATTTTGCATATGTTTGGGAAGAAGTGGATCCATTTCAAGGGTGATTTTTTTGGTCTCGTGCTTGGTTATGGTTTCGGTTTAAGCAATAAATGCACAAACACTACATTTTTTATTGTTTAGTTTGATTTTAGTGATCATTATGCTTGGGTAGATTAAAATATTTTAGAAGTGTGAATAGATGGGTTAAGAAGTGAAACCACTTAGGATTGGAAGTTGTTACAGGAATCATAAACTATTCACGCGAGAACTATTATTGTTTTATAAATTTGTATATGTAGTTTATTTCTCAAGTATTTCGTTAAGCTTTCGCGAATACATGGATGCACAAAACAATAAGTACCTAATATTTAGTTAAATTCAATGAAATATAATTCACTTGGTTGTATTCGATTGATTTGACTTCTTATTCATTAATCACACATTAAATTTTATCTTTGATGACTAATTACATTTCTTTCGAGAATGATAATTTGATTCTCGGTTCATATTTAGTGAACACGAGTATAGATGGCTTAAGAAGTGAAACCGCGAGTGTTTTCATTTGGAAGTATATTTGTGGCTTACAGCGAAAAGTGTTTAAAAAAGATGATCGAATGTTTTGCATATGTTTGGGAAGAAGTCGTTCAATTTTAAGGGTGATTTCTTTGGTCTCGTGTTCGGTTTTCGTTTTGGTTTAAGCAATAAATGCACAAACAATACATTTCTTATTGTTTAGTGTGATTGAAGTGATCATTATGCTTGGGCTAGATTTAAATAGTTTAGAAGTGCGTATAGATGACTTAAGAATTGAAACCGCGTAGGATTGGAGGTTGGTACAGGAATCAAAAACTATTCACGCGACAACTATTGTTTTTTTAAAAATTTGTATACGTAGTTCATTTCTCATGTATTTCGTTAAGCTTATGCAAATACATGGATGCACAAAACAATAAGTACGTAATATTTAGTTAAATTCAATAAAATATAATTCACTTGGTTGTATTAGATTGATTTGACTTCTTATTCATTATTCAGACGTTATGTTTTATCTTTGATGACTAATTACATTTCATTCGAGAATGATAATTTGATTATCGGTTCATATTGAGAAAACACGAGTACTTTTTGGTACTTCACAATTGGTAAGGTTTCATTAGTGCTCAATAAATGATTATGTTTATCGAGAGTTGTCATTTGAAAGGATATTTGTGGCTTTTAGCAAAAAGTGTTTAAAGAGGGTGATCGAATATTTTGCATATGTTTAGGAAGAAGTGGATCCATTTCAAGGGTGATTTCTTTGGTCTGGTGCTTGGTTATGGTTTCAGTTTAAGCAATAAATGCACAAACACTACATTTCTTATTGTTTAGTGTGATTTTAGTGATCATTATGCTTGGGTAGATTAAAATATTTTATAAGTGTGAATAGATGGGTTAAGAAGTAAAACCGCTTATAGGATTGGAGGTTGTTACACGAATCATAAACTATTCACGTGAAAACTATTATTGTTTTATAAATTTGTATACGTAGTTTATTTCTCAAGTATTTCGTTAAACTTTCGCGAATACATTGATGCACAAAACAATAAGTACCTAATATTTAGTTAAATTCAATGAAATATAATTCACTTGGTCGTATTAGATTGATTTGACTTCTTATTCATTACTCAGACGTTATGTTTTATCTTTGATCACCAATTACATTTCATTCGAGAATGATAATTTGATTCTCGGTTCATATTGAGAAAACACGAGTACTTTTTGGTACTTTACAATTGGTAAGGTTTCATTAGTGCTCAATAAATGATTATGTTTATCGAGAGTTGTTATTTAAAAGTATATTTGTGGCTTTTAGCAAAAAGTGTTTAAAGATGGTGATCGAATATTTTGCATATGTTTGGGAAGAAGTGGATACATTTCAATGGTGATTTCTTTGGTCTCGTGCTTGGTTATGGTTTCGGCTTAAGCAATAAATGCACAAACAGTACATTTCTTATTGTTTAGTGTGATTTTAGTGATCATTATGGGTAGATTAAAATATTTTAGAAGTGTGAATAGATGGGTTAAGAAGTGAAACCGCTTAGGATTGGAGGTTGTTACAAGAATCATAAACTATTCACGCGAGAACTATTATTGTTTTATAAATTTGTATACGTAGTTTATTTCTCAAGTATTTCGTTAAGCTTTCGAGAATACATAGATGCACAAAACAATAAGTACCTCATACTTAGTTAAATTCAATGAAATATAATTCACTTGGTCGTATTAGATTGATTTGACTTCTTATTCATTAATCAGACGTTATGTTTTATCTTTGATGACCAATTACATTTCATTCGAGAATGATAATTTGATTCTCGGTTCATATTGAGAAAACACGAGTACTTTTTGGTACTTTACAATTGGTAAGGTTTAATTAGTGCTCAATAAATGATTATGTTTATCGAGAGTTGTCATTTGAAAGTATATTTGTGGCTTTTAGCAAAAAGTGTTTAAAGATGGTGATCGAATATTTTGCATATGTTTGGGAAGAAGTGGATCCATTTCAAGGGTGATTTCTTTGGTCTCGTGCTTGGTTATGGTTTCGGTTTAAGCAATAAATGCACAAACACTACATTTCTTATTGTTTAGTGTGATTTTAGTGATCATTATGCTTGGGTAGATTAAAATATTTTAGAAATGTGAATAGATGGGTTAAGAAGTGAAACCGCTTAGGATTGGAGGTTGTTACAGGAATCAAAAACTGTTCACGCGAAAACTATTGTTGTTTTATAAATTTGTATACGTAGTTCATTTCTCAAGTATTTCGTTAAGCTTTCGCGAAAACATGGATGCACAAAACAAGAAGTACCCAATATTTAGTTAAATTCAATGAAATATAATTCACTTGGTCGTATTCGATTATTCATTAATCACACGTTAAGTTTTTTCTTTGATGACTAAATACATTTTCATTCGAGAATGATAATTTGATTCTCGGTTCATATTGAGTTAACACGAGTATAGATGACTTAAGAACTGAAACC
Source organism: Flaveria robusta (assembly GCA_025506415.1). Taxonomy (NCBI): domain Eukaryota; kingdom Viridiplantae; phylum Streptophyta; class Magnoliopsida; order Asterales; family Asteraceae; genus Flaveria; species Flaveria robusta. Next base: position 13,626,646 of record CM046472.1, read on the forward strand.
GCGAGAGTTGTCATTTGGAAGTATATTTGTGGCTTTTAGCGAAAAGTGTTTAAAGATGGTGTCGAATATTTTGCATATGTTTGGGAAGAAGTGGTTCCATTTTCAAGGGTGATTTCTTAGGTCTCGTGCTTGGTATGCTTTCGGTTTAAGCAATAAATGCACAAACACTATATTTTTTATTGTTTAGTGTGATTTTAGTGATCATTATGCTTGGGTATATTAAAATAGTTTAGAAGTGTGTATAGATGGCTTAAGAATTGAAACCGTGTAGGATTGGAGGTTGTTACAGGAATCAAAAACTATTCACGCGACAACTATTGTTGCTTTATAAATTTGTATACGTAGTTCATTTCTCAAGTATTTCGTTAAGCTTACGCGAATACATGGATGCACAAAACAATAAGTACCTAATATTTAGTTAAATTCAATGAAATATAATTCACTTGGTCGTATTAGATTGATTTAACTCCTTATTGATTAATCAGACGTTATGTTTTATCTTTGATGACTAATTACATTTCATTCGAGAATGATAATTTGATTCTCGGTTCATATTGAGTGAACACGAGTAAAGATGGCTTAAGAAGTGAAACCGCGAGTGTTATCATTTGGAAGTATATTTGTGGCTTACATCGAAAAGTGTTTAAAGAAGATGACCGAATGTTTTGCAAATGTTTGGGAAGAAGTGTATCCATTTCAAGGGTGATTTCTTTGGTCTCGTGTTTGGTTTTCGTTTTGGTTTAAGCAATAAAGGCACAAACAATACATTTCTTATTGTTTAGTGTGATTTTAGTGATAATTATGCTTGGGTAGATTAAAATAGTTTAGAAGTGTGAATAGATGGGTTAAGAAGTGAAACCGCTTAGGATTGAAGGATGTTACACGAATCAATAACTATTCACGCGAGAGCTATTATTGTTTTATAAATTTATATACGTAGTTCATTTCTCAAGTATTTCGCTAAGCTTTCGCGAATACATGGATGCACAAAACAATAAGTACCTAATATTTAGTAAAATTCAATGAAATATTATTCACTTGGTCGTATTCGATTGATTTGACCTCTTATTACATTAAAATCGTTAAGTTTTATCTTTGATGACTAATTACATTTCATTCGAGAATTTGATTCTCGGTTCATATTGAGTGAACACGAGTACAAATGGCTTAAGAAGTGAAACGGCGAGAGTTGTCATTTGGAAGTATATTTGTGGCTTTTAGCGAAAAGTGTTTAATGATGGTGATCGAATGTTTTGCATATGTTTGGGAAGAAGTGGATCCATTTCAAGGGTGATTTCTTTGGTCTCGTGCTTGGTTATGGTTTCGGTTTAAGCAATAAATGCACAAACACTACATTTCTTGTTGATTAGTGTGATTTTAGTGATCATTATGCTTGGGTAGATTAAAATAGTTTAGAAGTGTGAATAGATGGGTTAAGAAGTGAAACCGCTTAGGATTGGAGTTTGTTACACGAATCAAAAACTATTTACGCGAGAACTAATATTGTTTTATAAATTTGTATACATAGCTCATTTCTCAAGTATTTCGTTAAGCTTTCGCGAATACATGGATGCACAAAACAATAAGTACCTAATATTTAGTTAAATTCAATGAAATATAATTCACTTGGTCGTATTCAATTGCTTTGACTTCTTATTCATTAATCATACGTTATGTTTTATCTTTGATGACTAATTACATTTCATTTGAGAATGATAATTTGATTCTCAGTTCATATTGAGTGAACACGAGTACATTTTGGTACTTTACAATAGGTAAGGTTTCATTGGTGCTCAATAAATGATTATGCTCATCGAGAGTTGTCATTTGGAAGTATATTTGTGGCTTACAGCGAAAAGTGTTTAAAGAAGATGATCGAATGTTTTGCATATGTTTGGGAAGAAGTGGATCCATTTCAAGGGTGATTTCTTTGGTCTCGTGTTTGGTTTTCGTTTTGGTTTAAGCAATAGATGCAAAAACAATACATTTATTATTGTTTAGTGTGATTGAAGTGATCACTATGCTTGGGCTAGATTTAAATAGTTTAGAAGTGTGTATAGATGGCTTAAGAATTGAAACCGCGTAGGATTGTAGGTTGTTACAGGAATCAAAAACTATTCACGCAACAACTATTGTTGCTTTATAAATTTGTATACGTAGTTCATTTCTCAAGTATTTTGTTAAGCTTACGCGAATACATGGATGCACAAAACAATAAGTACCTAATATTTAGTTAAATTCAATGAAATATAATTCACTTGGTCGTATTAGATTGATTTGACTCCTTATTCATTAATCAGACCTTATGTTTTATCTTTGATGACTAATTACATTTCATTCGAGAATGATAATTAGATTCTCGGTTCATATTGAGTGAACACGAGTAAAGATGTCTTAAGAAGTGAAACCGCGAGAGTTGTCATTTGGAAGTATATTTGTGGCTTTTAGCGAAAAGTGTTTAAAAATGGTGATCGAATGTTTTGCATATGTTTGGGAAGAAGTGGATCCATTTCAAGGGTGATTTCTTTAGTCTCGTGCTTGTTTATGGTTTCGGTTTAAGCAATAAATGCACAAACACTACATTTCTTGTTGATTAGTGTGATATTAGTGATCATTATGCTTGGGTAGATTAAAATAGTTTAGAAGTGTGAATAGATGGGTTAAGAAGTGAAACCGCTTAGGATTGGAGGTTGTTACACGAATCAAAAACTATTTACGCGAGAACTATTATTGTTTTATAATATTGTATGCATAGCTCATTTCTCAAGTATTTCGTTAAGCTTTCGTGAATACATGGATGCACAAAACAATAAGTACCTAATATTTAGTTAAATTCAATGAAATATAATTCACTTGGTCGTATTCGATTGATTTGACTTCCTATTACATAAAAATCATTAAGTTTTAGATTTGATGACTAATTAAATTTCATTCGAGAATTTGATTCACGGTTCATATTGAGTGAACACGAGTATAGATGGCTTAAGAAGTGAAACGGTGAGAGTTGTCATTTGGAAGTATAATTGTGGCTTTTAGCGAAAAGTGTTTAAAGATGGTGATCGAATGTTTTGCATATGTTTGGGAAGAAGTGGATCCATTTCAAGGGTGATTTCTTCGGTCTCGTGCTTGGTTATGGTTTCGGTTTAAGCAATAAATGCACAAACACTACATTTCTTGTTGATTAGTGTGATTTTAGTGATCATTATGCTTGGGTAGATTAAAATAGTTTAGAAGTGTGAATAGATGGGTTAAGAAGTGAAACCGCTTAGGATTGGAGGTTGTTACACGAATCAAAAACTATTTACGCGAGAACTATTATTGTTTTATAAATTTGTATACGTAGCTCATTTCTCAAGTATTTCGTTAAGCTTTCGCGAATACATGGATGCACAAAACAATAAGTACCTAATATTTAGTTAAATTCAATGAAATATAATTCACTTGGTCGTATTCAATTGATTTGACTTCTTATTCATTAATCATACGTTACGTTATATCTTTGATGACTAATTACATTTCGTTCGAGAATGATAATTTGATTCTCGGTTCATATTGAGTGAACACGAGTACATTTTGGTACTTTACAATAGGTAAGGTTTCATTGGTGCTCAATAAATGATTATGTTCATCGAGAGTTGTCATTTGGAAGTATATTTGTGGCTTACAGCGAAAAGTGTTTAAAGAAGATGATCGAATGTTTTGCATATGTTTGGGAAGAAGTGGATCCATTTCAAGGGTGATTTCTTTGGTCTCGTGTTTGGTTTTCGTTTTGGTTTAAGCAATAGATGCAAAAACAATACATTTATTATTGTTTAGTGTGATTGAAGTGATCATTATGCTTGTGCTAGATTTAAATAGTTTAGAAGTGTGTATAGATGGCTTAAGAATTGAAATCGCGTAGGATTGGAGGTGGTTACAAGAATCAAAAACTATTCACGCGACAACTATTGTTGCTTTATAAATTTGTATACGTAGTTCATTTCTCAAGTATTTCGTTAAGCTTACGCGAATACATGGATGCACAAAACAATAAGTACCAAATATTTAGTTAAATTTAATGAAATATAATTCACTTGGTCGTATTAGATTGATTTGACTCCTTATTCATTAATCAGACGTTATGTTTTATCTTTGATGACTAATTACATTTCATTCTAGAATAACAATTAGATTCTCGGTTCATATTGAGTGAACACGAGTAAAGATGGCTTAAGAAGTGAAACCGCGAGTGTTGTCATTTGGAAGTATATTTATGGCTTACATCGGAAAGTGTTTAAAGAACATGATCGAATGTTTTGCATATGTTTGGAAAGAAGTGTATCCATTTCAAGGGTGATTTCTTTGGTCTCGTGTTTGGTTTTCGTTTTGGTTTAAGCAATAAAGGCACAAACAATACATTTCTTATTGTTTAGTGTGATTTTAGTGATAATTATGCTTGGGTAGATTAAAATAGTTTAGAAGTGTGAATAGATGGGTTAAGAAGTGAAACCGCTTAGGATTGAAGGTTATTACACGAATCAAAAACTATTCACTCGAGAACTATTATTGTTTTATAAATTTATATACATAGTTCATTTCTCAAGTATTTCGTTATGCTTTCGCGAATACATGGATGCACAAAACAATAAGTACCTAATATTTAGTTAAATTCAATGAAATATAATTCACTTGGGCGTATTCGATTGATTTGACTTCTTATTACATAAAAATCGTTAAGTTTTATCTTTGATGACTAATTACATTTCATTCGAGAATTTGATTCTCGGTTCATATTGAGTGAACACGAGTATAGATGGCTTAAGAAGTGAAACGGCGAGAGTTGTCATTTGGAAGTATAGTTGTGGCTTTTAGCGAAAAGTGTTTAAAGATGATGATCGAATGTTTTGCATATGTGTGGGAAGAAGTGGATCCACTTTAAGGGTGATTTCTTTGGTCTCTTGCTTGGTTATGGTTTCGGTTTAAGCAATAAATGCACAAACACTACATTTCTTATTGTTTAGTGTGATTTTAGTGATCATTATGCTTGGGTAGAATAAAATAGTTTAGAAGTGTGAATAGATGGGTTAAGAAGTGAAACCGCTTAGGATTGGAGGTTGTTACACGAATCAAAAACTATTCACGCGAGAACTATTATTGTTTTATAAATATGTATACGTAGTTCATTTTCAAGTATTTTGTTAAGCTTTCGCGAAAACATGGATGCACAAAACAATAAGTACCCAATATTTAGTTAAATTCAATGAAATATAATTCACTTGGTCGTATTAGATTGATTTGACTTCTTATTTATTAATCACACATTATGTTTTATCTTTGATGACTAATTACATTTCTTTCGAGAATGATAATTTGATTCTCGGTTCTTATTGAGTGAACACGAGTACTTTTTGGCACTATACAGTTGGAAATGTTTCATTGGTGCTCAATAAATGATTATGTTCATCGAGAGATGTCATTTGGAAGTATATTTGTGGCTTATTGCGACAAGTGTTTAAATAAGGTGATCGAATGTTTTGCATATGTTTGGGAAGAAGTTGATCAATTTCAAGGGTGTTTTCTTTGGTCTCTTTCTTGGTTATAGTTTCGGTTAAAGCAATAAATGCACAAACACTACATTTCTTATTGTTTAGTGTGATTTTAGTGATCATTATACTTGGGTAGATTAAAATAGTTTAGAAGTGTGTATAGGTGGCTTAAGAAGTGAAACCGCCTAGGATTGGGGGTTGTTACAGGAATCAAAAACTATTCACGCGAGAACTATTGTTGTTTTATAAATTTTATTACGTAGTTCATTTCTCAAGTATTTCATTAAGCTTTTGCGAATACAAAGATGCAGAAAACAATAAGTACCTAATATTTAGTTAAATTCAATAAAATATAATTCAGGTGATCGTATTAGATTGATTTGACTTCTTATTTATTAATCACACGTTTTGTTTTATCTTTGATGACTAATTACATTTCATTCGAGAATGATAATTTGATTGTCGGTTCTTATTGAGTGAACACAAGTACTTTTTGGTACTATACAGTTGGAAATGTTTCATTGGTGCTCAATAAATGATTATGTTCATTAAGAGTTGTCATTTGGAAGTATATTTGTGGTTTATTACGACAAGTGTTTAAATAAGGTCATCGAATGTTTTGTATGTTTGGGAAGAAGTTGATCCATTTCAAGGGTGATTTCTTTGGTCTCGTGTTTGGTTTTCGTGTTGGTTTAAGCAATAAATGCACAAACACTATATTTCTTATTGTTTAGTGTTATTGAAGTGATCATTATTTTTGGGCTAGATTTAAATAGTTTAAAAGTGTGTATATATGGCTTAAGAATTGAAACAGCGTAGGATTGGAGGTTGTTACAGGAATCAAAAAATATTCACGCAAGAACTATTGTTGTTTTATAAATTTGTATACGTATTTTATTTCTCAAGTATTTTATTAAGCTTACGCGAATAGATGGATGCACAAAACTATAAGTACCTAATATTTAGTTAAATTCAATAAAATATAATTTAGTTGGTCGTATTAGATTGATTTGACTTCTTATTCTTTCATCAGACGTTATGTTTTATCTTTGATGACTAATTACATTTCATTCGAGAATGTTAATTTGATTCTCGATTCATATTGAGTGAACACGAGTAGTTTTTGGTACTTTTCAATTCGTAAGGTTTCATTAGTGCTCAATAAATGATTATGTTTATCGAGAGTTGTCATTTCAAAGTATATTTGCGGCTTTTATTGTAAAGTGTTTAAAGATTGTCATCGAATGTTTAGCATATGTTTGGGAAGAAGTGGATCCATTTCAAGGGTGATTTCTTTGGTCTCGTGCTTGGTTATGGTTTCGGTTTAAGCAATAAATGCACAAACAATATATTTCTTATTGTTTAGTGTAATTTTAGTGATCATTATGCTTAGGTAGATTAAAATAGTTTAGAAGTGTTTATAGATGGGTTAAGAAGTGAAACCGCGTAGGATTAGGGGTTGTTACAGGAATCAAAAACTATTCACGCGAGAACTATTGTTGTTTTATAAATTTTACTATGTAGTTCATTTTCAAGTATTTTGTTAAGCTTTCACGAATACACAGATGCACAAAACAATAAGTACCTAATATTTAGTTAAATTCAATAAAATATAATTCACTTGATCGTATTAGATTGATTTGACTTCTTATTCATTTATCACACGTTATGTTTTATCTTTGATGACTAATTACGTTTCATTCGAGAATGATAATTTGATTCTCGGTTCTTATTGAGTGAACACGAGTACTTTTTGGTACTATACAGTTGGAAAGGTTTCATTGGTGCTCAATAAATGATTATGTTCATCGAGAGTTGTCATTTGAAAGTATATTTGTGGCTTATTGCGACAAGTGTTTAAAGAAGGTGATCGAATGTTTTGCATATGTTTGGAAAGAAGTTGATCCATTTCAAGGGTTATTTCTTTGGTCTCGTGTTTGGTTTTTGTTTTGGTTTAAGTAATAACTGCACAACCACTACATTTCTTATTGTTTAGTGTGATTGATGTGATCATTATGCTTGGGCTAGATTTAAAGAGTTTAGAAGTGTGTATAGATGGCTTAAGAATTGAAACCGCGTAGGATTGGAGGTTGTTACACGAATCAAAAACTATTCACGCGACAACTATTGGTGTTTTATAAATTTGTATACGTATTTCATTTCTCAAGTATTTCGTTAAGCTTACGCGAATACATGGATGCACAAAAGAATAAGTACCTAATATTTAGTTAAATTCAATGAAATATAATTCACTTGGTCGTATTTGATTGATTTGACTTCTTATTCATTAATCAGACGTTATGTTTTATCTTTAATGACTAATTAAATTTCATTCGAGAATGATAATTTGATTCTAGGTTCATATTGAGTGAACACGAATACTTTTTGGTACTTTACAATTGGTAAGGTTTCATTAATGCTCAATAAATGATTTTGTTTATCGAGAGTTGTCATTTAAAAGTATATTTGTGGCTTTTAGCGAAAAGTGTTTAAAGATGATGATCGAATGTTTTGCATATGTTTGGGAAGAAGTGGATCCATTTCAAGGGTGATTTCTTTGGTCTCGTGCTTGGTTATGGTTTCGGTTTAAGCAATAAATGCACAAACACTACATTTCTTATTGTTTAGTGTGATTTTAGTGATCATTATGCTTGGGTAGATTAAAATAGTTTAGAAGTGTGAATAGATGGGTTAAGAAGTGAAACCGCTTAGGATTGGAGGTTGTTACACGAATCAAAAACTATTTACGCGAGAACTATTATTGTTTTATAAATATATATACGTAGTTCATTTTCAAGTATTTCGTTAAGCTTTCGCGAAAACATGGATGCACAAAACAATAAGTACCCAATATTTAGTTAAATTCAATGAAATATAATTCACTTTGTCGTATTAGATTGATTTGACTTCTTATTTATTAATCACACGTTATGTTTTATATTTGATGACTAATTACATTTCTTTCGAGAAAGATAATTTGATTCTCGGTTCTTATTGAGTGAACACGAGTACTTTTTGGTGCTATACTGTTGGAAATGTTTCATTGGTGCTCAATAAACGATTATGTTCATCGAGAGTTGTCATTTGGAAGTATATTTATGGCTTATTGCGACAAGTGTTTAAATAAGGTGATCGAATGTTTTGCATATGTTTGGGAAGAAGTTGATCCATTTCAAGGGTGATTTCTTTGGTCTCGTGCTTGGTTATGGTTACGGTTAAAGCAATAAATGCACAAACACTACATTTCTTATTGTTTAGTGTGATTTTAGTGATCATTATACTTGGGTTGATTAAAATAGTTTAGAAGTGTGTATAGATGGCTTAAGAAGTGAAACCGCGTAGGATTGGGGGTTGTTACAGGAATCAAAAACTATTCACGCGAGAACTATTGTTGTTTTATAAATTTTGTTACGTAGTTCATTTCTCAAGTATTTCGTTAAGCTTTTGCGAACACAAAGATGCAGAAAACAATAAGTACCTAATATTTAGTTAAATTCAATAAAATATAATTCACGTGATCGTATTAGATTGATTTGACTTCTTATTTATTAATCACACTTTTTTTTTTATCTTTGATGAGTAATTACATTTCATTCGAGAATGATAATTTGATTCTCGGTTCTTATTGAGTGAACACGAGTACTTTTTGGTACTATACAGTTGGAAATGTTTCATTGGTGCTCAATAAATGATTATGTTCATCGAGAGTTGTCATTTGAAAAGTATATTTGTGGTTTATTGCGACAAGTGTTTAAAGAAGGTGATCGAATGTTTTGCATATGTTTGGAAAGAAGTTGATCCATTTCAAGGGTTATTTCTTTGGTCTCGTGTTTGGTTTTAGTTTTGGTTTAAGCAATAAATGCACAAACACTACATTTCTTATTGTTTAGTGTGATTGATGTGATCATTATGCTTGGGGTAGATTTAAATAGTTTAGAAGTGTGTATAGATGGCTTAAGAAGTGAAACTGCGTAGGTTTGGAGGTTGTTGCAGGAATCAAAAACTATTCACGCGAGAACTATTGTTGTTTTATAAAATTGTATACGCAGTTCATTTCTTAAGTATTTCGTTAAGCTTTCGTGTAACACCCTGAAATTTTAAAAGAAGAGAAATATGAAGAAAAAGAAAGAATAGCAAAATAACCCAAGTTGAGGGGTTAAAATGGTACATGGGACAATGTTTTATATTAATATGTTCAAAAAGGTGGTCATGGCCGCCCATGACCCCTGTACCATCTTCCTTTCGATTTTTAGTGAGAGAAAGAGCAGAATTCTCTTCAGTTTTAGAGAAAGGAAGAAGAAGAAGTCGGAATTCAAGTTAGTTTTCTGATTTATGTGGTGTTCTTGGCCGCATTTCAGCTTCGGGTATGTGCTTGTGTGCTTGTATGTGTGTTTGGTTGTGTGTTTTGGTGTTTTTAGGTGTTTGAACTCATAAGCATTCGGGTTTGAAGGAAGTCTTACTCGGAAGTTGCAAGAGGTGAGTTCTAGATCCCCGTTTTTACATGTTTTAACTGATTTGCTCCTGGAAATGCTTGTTTAAACATTTTTAAAAAATTTGCGTGTGTACCCGTATGTATATGTGTGTGCCCTGTTGTGGGTGGGTGTATGTTCGGGATGGTTTATGGTTATGTGCATGTTTTATGCTTGTTTGATGCTTAGTATGCTAGAAACTAGGCTAGAACAGGTTAGAATGATCATCTTGAGGTCTGAAAATGATGGTAGTTAGAAAAGTAGTTGGCCATGCGCCTAAGTGCCCATGCTCCTAAGATCATGCGCCCAAACAGTACCAAACGCCCAAAGTTCATGCGCACAAATAGTGCCCATGCGCCTAGGATTATGGCCAGGAGCCTAAGTATGCCCATACGCTTGCTAAAACGCCTAAGTGTCCATGCGCCTAAACCAGGCTCATGCCCTTGCATAGTACCCATGCGCCTAGGTATTCATGCGCCCGCATAGTGCTCGTGCGCCTGCATAGTGCTCATGCGCCTAAGACTTAGAAAATTTTCTGAAATTTTCAGGGAAAGAAGGACTTTTAGGCTATGACCTGGGATGTTTTCGGGGTTGATATGTGATGATTATATGATGCTTTTATGCATGTTTGTGGCCTGTTTTCTTTATGTTCTCTATTATGTATTTTCCGTGGCTTTACGTGGGGTGATTATGTTAATAAACGTAAAGTATATATATAATGAAAGCGGAAGTTAATGTTAATGAAAAGTGGAACGTAAAGAATGAAAGAAGAGTATTGCAAGCAAACGTAAGGAGGTTCACACCCAATGAAGGGTGTTAGCTCAACTGTGTGCGGTTTAGCTAACCCAGAAGGATGCACACGGGGGTCTAATCCTTGTAATTGACCAAACATATGGGACCCATGTCGCTTGCCCCAGGTACTGGAGTCAGCTACGTGCACAATGTTAGGAGTCTATTTATAGACTTCAGGCCAAGTAACCAGCTTCATGCACAATGGTCGGGGTATAGCACATGGCATTGGTCCGGATGAAAGTGAAAGATAATGATGAATGAACGAATGACGTACGATAATGAATGATGATGAAAGATAATAATAAATATTATCTGTATGTACGTATGATGTATGATCGCGAATGAACGTAAAGAAAGGTTTTCTAAACGAAAGTAAAGTGTTTCTATTATAAAACTAGAACTCACTCAGCAACGCTGACTTTTATGCATTATCAGTTGGTAGGTAATGGGTGCTGAGGATGGCCCGGGTGAAGCTACTTGGCAAAGATTTTTGACTGGCATCCATTTTGTGTAAAAATGATGCTTTTGTGTAGAAGTGAAACCAGATGATGATTTGTAATGTAATGATGTTGTAAACAGTAATTGTTAATATAAGAAATGGTTTCGTTAAATTTTTCCGCTGCAAATGTTTAAATAGATTTTATGTGATTTTGAGGTTATATGTGCGATGATTGTCCAACTGTGAGTGTCCCGGGAACGCGGCCTTACAAGTTGGTATCAGATCCAAAGTTTAAGAGAAATGGGTAAATATTTTCCAATAAACTTGAACTTAAACTGAAAATGGGACAAATGGGAGGATGCCAGCCCAAGTAGCTACATGCCATCGGGTAATTTTTCTTTAATGATAACCGGTATTATGTGCGCATGCTATCTGATTTATGTGCTTTTAGTAGATTTGAATATTGATGTAGTCAGGATAGGAAATGCTTGGGGTATGAAAGGTAAAGTAAGTGGCTAATCATAACTGGCCACTGTAATTAGGGACTTACTATACTTGACATAAACTAAGCTATTACCTTGAATGACCTTGTTGGTCTTTGAATCTTATAGTGTATTTAGAGGATGGCTGGTAGTAGATCTTCGAAAGCTTCAAGAGGAGGAGGTCGTGGTGGACGTGGTGCTGGATCGCGTGCCACAAGAGGTGGTGCTAAGGCTGTAGAAAGGGCACTTGAAGAGCCTGAGGCTCATCACCAGGAAGGTGGTGATGAGAGTGCTAATCTAAGAGCCTCGGTGAAAGAGGCTGTTGTCGAGGAGGTTCACCAGGTCACGCAGACGATCTTGCCATCTGTGGCAGTCGAAGTAATTAGAGCTGTGCAGGAGGATGAAAAGAAGGAAAAAGATAAGACCGCGGGAGAAAGGGAGCAACGGGAGATTGAGACGGTTGTCCCAAGTGATGAGGAGGAGGAAGAAGCGGTGCTAGGGACAGCTCGGGGCTGTACTTATGGGGCATTCCAGAGATGCAAGCCCCCGACTTTTGATGGCAATGGCAACGCTGCTACTGCCCATCGATGGGTGAGAGAAATGGAAGCTGTACTTGATATCAGCGAGTGAAGGGAGGACCAAAAAGTGAAGTTTGCTACCCACTCATTTGTGGACTCGGCTTTATGCTGGTGGGACAATATTGTCCAGGCCGAGGGCAACAGGGCAATTGGAAGAATGAAGTAGGATGAACTGAAGAAGCTGGTGATTGAGGAGTTCTGTCCTCATAGGGAACTTGACAAGATTGAGAGAGAGTTCCTATAGCTAGAGGTGGGAACCATGACGCACCAACAGTACACCACTAAGTTTAACGAGATGGCGTGACTGGTGCCAGATCAGGTGACACCTGTGTCACGGAAGATAAAGAGGTACATCCAAGGTTTACCGGCGGATATTCGCTGGCACATGATCGCCGTCCGGCCGAGCACGTATAGGTCAGTGGTTGATCTGGCGGGAAGGCTGTATGACGAGCGGGAGGTAGTAGAGCTGAAGTGAGCAAGAAAGGTGGCAGTGGTGACCGGAACTGGAATGGAAAGCGGTTTGGACGCGGTGGTGTCGCCCCAAACAGCAAGGTTGCAAGGGTGGATGACCGGCGAGTGACCGCCCCTGGTGTGGGTACAAAAAGGTGTGGTAAATGCGGAAGGGAACATACTGGAGAGTGCAGATGGGGATCAAACGTCTATTTCAAGTGTGGGAAGCCCAGTCACATAGCAAAGAATTAGGGGTGACAAGGTGTTTTAACTATGGCGGAGAGGGTCACCTGAGTAGGGACTACAAGAAGCCGAGGGCGGAGAGTTCTGGAGCAAGGAAGACGACCGGAACTGAAGGGTAGAAAGCGAGCGCCAGAGCTTTCACGATGACCAGGGAGGAGGCTAGGACGGACCCCGATGTTGTGTCAGGTACGTAACCCATTGTCATAGTTTAATTCTATTATATGTATAGTGTATAGTAAACCAAACTCTTGCTTCGGCGTTATTTGATTCTGGTGCTAGTAAGAGTTTTATTTCTACTGCTTTCTGTGCTAATTTGCCCGTTAGAAGTAGAAGTATTGATGAGCCCTTCGATGTAGAAACTGCCATAGGTAAGTCTACCAGGATCTCTGATCTAATAGAAGGTTGTGACATAGAATTAGAAGGTCATAAGTTTCCTGCTAGACTGTTTATGATGACCTTAGGCGGGTTTGATGTAGTCCTAGGGATGGACTGGTTAGCGGCGTATGAAGCAAATATCATGTGTCGCAAGAAGATGATCCGTTTAACAGCTCCTGACGGTAGTTTGGTGACGATCTACGGTGATCGAGTTACTACGATTCCGAAGGTAATTTCGATGGCGGTGGCGGAGAAGTGCATGAGGCGTGGATGTAGTGCCTACTTGGCTTATGTGAAGGATGTGGACACGTCAACACCACAATTGTCCGACGTACCAGTTGTGTGTGATTTTCCCGATGTGTTTCGAGATTATTTACCAGGTGTGCCAACGGACCATGAGATCGAGTTCCAGATTGATTTGATACCCGGTGCTCAACCTGTCGCTAAGGCACCGTATCGACTGGCTCCAACAGAGATGAAGGAACTGATGGTTCAATTGGAAGAACTATTGGATAAAGGGTTTATTCGACCAAGTATCTCTCCCTAGGGTGCTCCGGTCTTGTTTGTAAAGAAGAAGGATGGTAGCATGAGGATGTGCATCGACTACCGTGAGTTGAACAAGTTGACGGTGAAGAACCGATATCCTTTACCCAGAATCGACGACTTGTTTGATCAGCTGCAAGGTGCCCGTTGGTTTTCGAGAATCGATCTTCGATCGGGTTATCATCAGCTGAAGGTGAAGGAGCAGGATATTCCTAAAACAGCTTTTCACACGCGTTATGGACACTACGAGTTTCCCGTTATGTCTTTTGGTTTAACCAACGTGCCAGCTGCTTTTACGGATTTGATGAATCGAGTGTGCCGGCCGATGTTGGATAAATCGGTAATTGTGTTTATCGATGATATCCTGATTTATTCGAGTAGCGAGGAGGAGCATGCTGGTCATATTCGGGAAATATTGGAGATGCTTAGAAAAGAGAAGTTATATGCCAAGTTCTCCAAGTGCAAGTGCGTGTTCTGGTTGCGCGAAGTTCAGTTTTTGGGTCATGTGGTAAGTTCTGAAGGAATCATGGTCGACCCAGCAAAAGTAGAAGCTGTGATGCAATGGAAGTCTACAAAAACACCATCTGAGATCCGTAGTTTCCTGGGATTGGCGGGATATTATAGACGATTCATCCAAGACTTCTCCAAGATAGCTTCTCCGTTGACCAAGTTGACCCGTAAGGACGTGAAATTTGTATGGGGTCAAGAGCAAGAAAAGGCTTTTGAGGAGTTAAAAGCGAGGTTGACTCAAGCTCCAGTCTTGTCGTTACCCGAAGGAAGCGGAGATTTGGTGGTTTATTCAGATGCTTCTTATCTGGAGTTGGGTTGCTTGTTGATGCAGCGAGGGAAGGTTATAGCCTACGCATCCCGACAGTTGAAAGTTAAGGAGGTTAATTACCCTACTCATGACTTGGAAATAGCGGCTGTGGTCTTCGCATTGAAGATTTGGAGGCACTATTTATATGGGACGAAGTGCACTATCTTCACCGACCACAAGAGTTTGAAGTACTTCTTCGAGCAGAAAGATTTGAATATGAGGCAAAGGCGATGGTTGGAGCTCATTAAGGATTATGATTGTGAGATCCATTACCATCCAGGCAAAGCCAACGTAGTGGCGGATGCCCTTAGCCAAAAGGAGAGACCTGAACCCATCCGGGTGAAGGCTTACCAATTGGTTATGACCTCCGATGTTATGAAGCAGGTCAAGGAGTTTCAAGACGAGGCGTTGAACGAAGATCGCCTTAACTCTGAAAGGATGAGAGGCCTAGTCACGGAATTGGGAGAAAACACTCTCGGTGTTAGAACCCGATTTGGGAGAATGTGGATTCCTCGTTATGGAGATTTACGTGGGAAGATCATGGATGAGGCTCATAAGACTCGATACTCCATTCATCCCGGTGCTACAAAGATGTATCATGATATAAAGAAAGATTATTGGTGGCCCGGTATGAAGCGAGACGTGATGGAGTACGTGAGTAAGTGTCTTACTTGCTTGCAAGTGAAGGCGGAGCATCAGAAGCCATACGGGAAGATCCAACCTTTGGATATACCCAAGTGGAAGTGGGAGCATATCACCATGGATTTTATTACGAAGCTGCCGCGAACGGCAAGGGGGTATGATGCCATATGGGTGATAGTCGACCGTCTGACGAAGAATGCACACTTCTAGCCGATCCGTGAAACGTATTCATTCGAAAGGTTAGCGGATCTGTTCATCAAGGAAATTGTGACTCGTCATGGTGTACCAGTGTCTATTGTGTCTGACCGTGACACTCGGTTTACATCCAAGTTTTGAAAGAGATTTCATGATGCTATGGGGACGAGGTTACATATTGGTACGGCTTATCATCCTCAAACGGATGGTCAATCAGAAAGAACTATTCAGACGCTTGAGGACATGCTTCGGGCATGCGTCATTGACTTTGGAGGAAGTTGGGATGAACACTTACCGTTAGCTGAATTCTCATACAACAACGGTTATCATGCTAGCATTGGTATGCCACCCTATGAGATGCTATACGGTAGAAGATGTAGGACACCCGTATGTTGGGGTGACATCGGTCAGAAGGAGTTGGGAAGCATTAAGGTGATCAAAGTTACGACTGAGAAACAAGAAAAGATCAAAGCCTTTATGAAGGCAGCCAAAGACAAAAGTCGTATGCCGATAAGAGACGTAGACCGATTGAATTGAAGGTGGGTGATAGAGTTATGTTGAAGGTTTCACCTTGGAAGGGTATCATTCGGTTTAGAAAGCGGGGCAAGTTGAGTCCGAGGTATATAGGGCCTTTCCGAATCATTGCTCGAGTAGGAGAGGTGGCCTATAGATTGGAGTTGCCCGATGAGTTAAGTGGAATTCATCCAACATTCCATGTATCTCATCTGAGGAAGTGTTTAGCTGATGAAGATATGGTGGTACCACTGGAAGACATTGAGGTAGACGAACGGCTCAATTACGTGGAGCAACTAGTGGCTATCATTGACAGGAAGGAGAAGAGGCTAAGGAATAAAGTGGTTCCCTTGGTGCGAGTACAGTGAAAGCATAGAAAGGGATTCGAGTCAACATGGGAATCTGAGGAGGAGATGAGACAGCATTATCCTCAGTTGTTCGAGGAATGACAGGTTTCAGGGACGAAACCTATATAAGGGGGGTGGACTTGTAACACCCAGAAATTTTAAAAGAAGAGAAATGTGAAGAAAAGGAAAGAATAGCAAAATAACCCAAGTTAAGGGGTTAAAATTGTACAAGGGATAAAGTTTTATATTAATATGTTCAAAAAGGTGGTCATGGACGCCCATGACCCCTGTTCTATCTTCCTGTCGATTTTTAGTGAGAGAAAGAGAAGAATTCTCTTCAGTTTTAGAGAGAGGAAGAAGAAGAAGTCGGAATTCAGGTTAGTTTTCTGATTTATGGGGTGCTCCTGGCCGTATTTCAGCTTCGGGTATGTGCTTATGTGCTTGTATGTGTGTTCGGTTGTGTGTTTTGGTGTTTTTAGGTGTTTGAACTCATAACCATTCGGGTTTGAAGGAAGTCTTAATCTAAAGTTGCAAGAGGTGAGTTCTAGATCCCCGTTTTTACATGTTTTAACTGATTTGGGGCTGGAAATACATGCTTAAACGTTTTTATAAAATTTGGGTGTGTACCCGTATGTATATGTGTGTGCCCTGTTGTGGGTGGGTGTATGTTCGGGATGGTTTATGGTTATGTGCATGTTTTATGCCAGTTTCATGCTTAGTATGCTAGAAACTATGCTAGAACAGGTTAGATTGATCATCTTGAGGTCTGAAAATGATGATAGTTAGAAAAGTAGTTGGCCATGCGCCTAAGTGCCCATGCGCCTGAGATTATGCGCCCAAACAGTACCCAAACGCCCAAAGTTCATGCGCACAAATAGTGCCCATGCGGCTAGGATTATGCCAAGGAGCCTAAGTATGCCCATACGTCCAACTACTAAAACGCCTAAGTGTCCATGCGCCTAAACGAGGCACATGCGCCTGCATAGTACCCATGCGCCTAGAAAGTTGTCCAGGCGCCTAAGTGTTGGCCGTGCGCCCAAATAGTGCCCATGCACCTGAGTCGTCCATGCGCCTAGGTATTCATGCGCCCGCATAGTGCTCGTGCACCTACATAGTGCTTATGCGCCTAAGACTTACAAAATTTTCTGAAATTTTCGGGGAAAGAAGGACTTTTAGGCTATGACGTGGGATGTTTTCGGGGTTGATATGTGATGATTATATGATGCTTTTATGCATGTTTGTGCCCTGTTTTCTTTATGTTCCTTATTATGTATTTTCCGTGGCTTTACGTGGGGTGATTATGTTAATGAACGTAAAATATATATAATGAAAGCGGAAGTTAATGTAAATGAAAAGTGGAACGTAAAGAATGAAAGAAGAATATTGCAAGCAAATGTAAGGAGGTTCACACCCAATGAAGGGTGTTAACTCAACTGTGTGCGGTTTAGCTAACCCAAAAGGATGCACACGGGGGTCTAATCCTTGTGATTGACCAAATGTAGGGGACCCTTGTCGCTTGCCCCAGGTACTGGAGTCAGATTCGTGCACAATGTTAGGAGTCTATTTATAGACTTTAGGCCAGTAACCAGCTTCGTGCATAATGTTCAGGGTATAGAACATGGCATTGGTCCGGATGAAAGTGATAGATAATGATGAATGAACGAATGATGTACGATAATGAATGATGATGAAAGATAATAATAAATATTGTGTGTATGTACGTATGATGTATGATCGTGAATGAACGTAAAGAAAGGTTTTCTAAACGAAAGTAATATGTTTCTATTATAAAACTAGAACTCACTCAGCAACTCTGACTTTTATGCACTTTCAGTTGGTAGGTAATGGTTGTTGAGGATGGCCCGGGGTGAAGCTACTTGGCAAAGATTTTTGACTGGCATCCATTTTGTGGAACAATGATGCTTTTGTGTAGAAGTGAAACCAGATGATGCTTTGTAATGTAATAATGTTGTAAACAGTAATGGTCAATATAAGAAATGGTTTCGTTAAAATTTTCCGCTGCAAATGTTTAAATAGATTTTCTGTGATTTTGAGGTAATATGTGCGATGATTGTCCAACTGTGAGTGTCCCGAGAACGGACGTTGATGACTAATTACATTTTATTCGAGAATGATAATTTAATTCTCGGTTCATATTGAGTGAACAGGAGTATTTTTTGGTACTTTACAATTGGTAAGGTTTCATTGGTGCTTAATAAGTGATTATGTTCATCGAGAGTTATCATTTGAAAGTTTATTTGTGACTTATAGCAAAAAGTGTTTAAAGATGTGATCGAATGTTTTCCATATGTTTGGGAAGAAGTGGATCCATTTCAAGGGTGATTTCTTTGGTCTCGTGCTTGGTTATGGTTTCGGTTTAAGTAATAAATGCACAAACACTACATTTCTTATTGTTTAGTGTGATTTTAGTGATCATTATGCTTGGGTAGATTTAAAGAGTTTAGAAGTGTCTATAGATGGCTTAAGAAGTGAAACTGAGTAGGATTGGAGGTTGTTACAGGAATCAAAAACTATTCACGCGAGAACTATTGTTGTTTTATAAATTTTACTACGTAGTTTATTTCTCAAGTATTTCGTTAAGCTTTCGCGAATACATAGATGCACAAAATAGTAAGTACCTAATATTTTGTTAAATTCAATAAAATATAATTCACTTGGTCGTATTAGATTGATTTGACTTCTTATTCATTAATCACACGTTATGTTTTATCTTTGATTACTAATTACATTTTATTCGAGAATGATAATTTGATTCTCAGTTCTTATTGAGTGAACACGAGTATTTTTTGGTATTATATAGTTGGAAAGGTTTCATTGGTGCTCAATAAATGATTATGTTCATCGAGAGTTGTCATTTGGAAGTATATTTGTGGCTTATTGTGACAAGTGTTTAAAGAAGGTGATTGAATGTTTTGCATATGTTTGGAAAGAAGTTGATCCATTTCAAGGGTGATTTCTTTGGTCTCGTGTTTGGTTTTTCTTTTGGTTTAAGCAATAAATGCACAAACACTACATTTCTTATTGTTTAGTGTGATAGATGTGATCATTATGCTTGGGCTAGATTTAAATAGTTTAAAAGTGTGTATAGATGGCTTAAGAAGTGAAACCACATAGGATTGGAGGTTGTTTCAGGAATCAAAAACTATTCACGCGAGAACTATTGTTGTTTTATAAATTTGTATACGTAGTTCATTTCTCAAGTATTTCGATAAGGTTACGCGAATACATGGATGCACAAAACAATAAATACCTAATATTGAGTTAAATTCAATGAAATATAATTCACTTGGTCGTATTAGAATGATTTGACTTCTTACTCATTCATCACACGTTATGCTTTATGTTTGATGACTAATTACATTTCATTCGATAATGATAATTTGATTCTCGGTTCATATTGAGTGAACACGAGTACTTTTTGGTACTTTACAATTGGTAAGGTTTCATTGGTGCTCAATAAATGATTATGTTTATCGAGAGTTGTCATTTGAAAGTATATTTGTGGCTTTTAGCGAAAAGTGTTTAAAGATGGTGATCGAATGTTTTGCATATGTTTGTGAAGAAGTGGTTCCATTTCAAGGGTGATTTCTTTGGTCTCGTGCTTGGTTATGGTTTCGGTTTAAGCAATAAATGCACAAACACTACATTTCTTATTGTTTAGTGTGATTTTAGTGATCATTATGCTTAGGTAGATTAAAATAGTTTAGAAGTGTGAATAGATAGGTTAAGAAGTGAAACCGCTTAGGATTGGATTTTTTTACAAGAATTAAAAACTATTCACGCGTGAATTATTGTTGTTTTATAAATTTGTATGCGTAGTTCATTTCTCAAGTATTTCGTTAAGCTTTTGCGAATACATGGATGCACAAAACAAAAGTACCTAATATTTAGTAAATTTCAATAAAATATAATTTAGTTGGTCGTATTAGATTGATTTGACTTCTTATTCATTAATCATACGTTAAGTTTTATTGTTGATGACTAATTACTTTTCATTCGAGAATGATAATTTGATTCTCGGTTTATATTGAGTGAACACGAATATTTTTTGGCAGTTTACACTTGGTAAGGTTTCATTGGTGCTCAATAAATGATTATGTTTATCGAGAGTTGTCATTTGAAAGTATATTTGTGGCTTATAGCGAAAAGTGTTTAAAGATGGAGATCGAATGTTTTCCATATGTTTGGGAAGAAGTGGATCCATTTCAAGGGTGATTTCTTTGGTCTCGTGCTTGGTTATGGTTTCGGTTTAAGCAATAAATGCACAAACACTATATTTCATATTGTTTAGTGTGATTTTAGTGATTATTATGATTGGGTAGATTAAAATAGTTTAGAAGTGTGTATAGATGGCTAAAAAAGTAAAACCGCGTAGGATTGGGGGTTGTTACAGGAATCAAAAACTATTCACGCGAGAACTATTGTTTTTTTATAAATTTTACTACGTTGTTCATTTCTCAAGTATTTCGTTAAGCTTTCGCGAATACATAAATGCACAAAACAATAAGTACCTAATATTTAGTTAAATTCAATAAAATATAATTCACTTGGTCGTATTAGATTGATTTGACTTCTTATTCGTTAATCACACGTTATGTTTTATCTTTGATTACTAATTACATTTTATTCGAGAATTATAATTTGATTCTCAGTTCTTATTGAGTGAACACGAGTACTTTGTGGTACTATACAGTTGAAAAGGTTTCATTGGTGCTCAATAAATGATTATGTTTATCGAGAGTTGTCATTTGGAAGTATATTTATGGCTTATTGCGACAAGTGTTTAAAGAAGGTGATTGAATGTTTTGCATATGTTTGGAAAGAAGTTGATCCATTTCAAGGGTGATTTCTTTGGTCTCGTGTTTGGTTTTTGTTTTGGTTTAAGCAATAAATGCACAAACATTACATTTCTTATTGTTTAGTGTGATAGATGTGATCATTATGCTTGGGCTAGATTTAAATAGTTTCGAAGTGTCTATAGTTGGCTTAAGAAGTGAAACCGCATAGGATTGTAGGTTGTTACAGTAATCAAAAACTATTCACGCGAGAACTATTGTTGTTTTATAAATTTGTATACGTAGTTCATTTCTCAAGTATTTCGTTAAGGTTACGCGAATACATGGATGCACAAAACAATAAGTACTTAATATTGCGTTAAATTCAATGAAATATAATTCACTTGGTCGTATTAGAATGATTTGACTTCTTACTCATTCATCACACGTTATGCTTTATGTTTGTTGACTAATTACATTTCATTCGATAATGATAATTTGATTCTCGGTTCATATTGAGTGAACACGAGTACTTTTTGGTACTTTACAATTGGTAAGGTTTCATTGGTGGTCAATAAATGATTATGTTTATCAAGAGTTGTCATTTGAAAGTATATTTGTGGCTTTTAGCGAAAAGTGTTTAAAGATGGTGATCGAATGTTTTGCATATGTTTGTGAAGAAGTGGTTCCATTTCAAGGGTGATTTCTTTGGTCTCGTGCTTGGTTATGGTTTTGGTTTAGGCAATAAATGCACAAACACTACATTTCTTATTTGTTTAGTGTGATTGAAGTGATCATTGTGCTTGGGCTAGATGTAAATAGTTTAGAAGTGTTTATAGATAGCTTAAGAAGTCAAACCGTATAGGATTGTAGGTTGTTACGGGAATCAAAAACTATTCACGCGAGAACTATTGTTGTTTTCTAAATTTGTATACGTAGTCATTTCTCAAGTATTTCGTTAAGCTTACGCGAATACATGGATGCACAAAACAATAAGTACCTAATATTGAGTTAAATTCAATGAAATATAATTCACTTGGTCATATTAGAATAATTTGACTTTTTATTCATTCATCACACGTTATGTTTTATGTTTGATGACTAATTATATTTCATTCGATAATGATAATTTGATTCTCGGTTCATATTGAGTGAACACGAGTACTTTTTGGTACTTTACAATTGGTAAGGTTTCATTGGTGCTCAATAAATGATTATGTTCATCGAGAGTTGTCATTTGGAAGTATATTTATGGCTCATAGCGAAAAGTTTTTAAAGAAGATGATCGAATGTTTTGCATATGCTTGGGAAGAAGTGGATCCATTTCAAGGGTGATTTTTTTGGTTTTGTGTTTGGTTTTCGTTTTGGTTTAAGCAATAAATGCACAAACACTACATTTCTTATTTGTTTAGTGTGATTGAAGTGATCATTGTGCATGGGCTAGATTTAAATAGTTTAGAAGTGTTTATAGATAGCTTAAGAAGACAAAACCGTATAGGATTGTAGGTTGTTACCGGAATCAAAAACTATTCACGCGAGAACTATTGTTGTTTTGTAAATTTGTATACGTAGTCATTTCTCAAGTATTTCGTTAAGCTTACGCGAATACATGGATGCACAAAACAATAAGTACCTAATATTGAGTTAAATTCAATGAAATATAATTCACTTGGTCATATTAGAATGATTTGACTTTTTATTCATTCATCACACGTTATGTTTTATGTTTGATGACTAATTATATTTCATTCGATAGTGATAATTTGATTCTCGGTTCATATTGAGTGAACACGAGTACTTTTTGGTACTTTACAATTGGTAAGGTTTCATTGGTGCTCAATAAATGATTATGTTCATCGAGAGTTGTCATTTGGAAGTATATTTATGGCTCATAGCGAAAAGTTTTTAAAGAAGATGATCGAATGTTTTGCATATGTTTGTGAAGAAGTGGTTCCATTTCAAGGGTGATTTCTTTGGTCTCGTGCTTGGTTATGGTTTCGGTTTAAGCAATAAATGCACAAACACTACATTTCTTATTTGTTTAGTGTGATTGAAGTGATCATTGTGCATGGGCTAGATTTAAATAGTTTAGAAGTGTTTATAGATAGCTTAAGAAGTCAAACCGTATAGGATTGTAGGTTGTTACCGGAATCAAAAACTATTCACGCAAGAACTATTGTTGTTTTGTAAATTTGTATACGTAGTCATTTCTCAAGTATTTCGTTAAGCTTACGCGAATACATGGATGCACAAAACAATAAGTACCTAATATTGAGTTAAATTCAATGAAATATAATTCACTTGGTCATATTAGAATGATTTGACTTTTTATTCATTTATCACACGTTATGTTTTATGTTTGATGACTAATTATATTTCATTCGATAATGATAATTTGATTCTCGGTTCATATTGAGTGAACACGAGTATTTTTTGGTACTTTACAATTGGTAAGGTTTCATTGGTGCTCAATAAATGATTATTTTCATCGAGAGTTGTCATTTGGAAGTATATTTATGGCTCATAGCGAAAAGTTTTTAAAGAAGATGATCGAATGTTTTGCATATGCTTGGGAAGAAGTGGATCCATTTCAAGGGTGATTTTTTTGGTTTTGTGTTTGGTTTTCGTTTTGGTTTAAGCAATAAATGCACAAACACTACATTTCTTATTTGTTTAGTGTGATTGAAGTGATCATTGTGCTTGGGCTAGATTTAAATAGTTTAGAAGTGTTTATAGATAGCTTAAGAAGTGAAACCGTATAGGATTGTAGGTTGTTACAGGAATCAAAAACTATTCACGCGACAACTGTTGTTGTTTTATCTTTGATGACTAATTACATTTAATTCGAGAATGATATTTTGATTCTCCGTTCTTATTGAGTGAGCACGAGTATTTTGTGGTACTATACAGTTGAAAAGGTTTCATTGGTGCTCAATAAATGATTATGTTCATCGAGAGTTGTCATTTGGAAGTATATTTGTGGCTTATTGCGACAAGTGCTTAAAGAAGGTGATCGAATATTTTGCATATGTTTGGAAAGAAGTTGATCCATTTTAAGGGTGATTTCTTTGGTCTCGTGTTTGGTTTTTGCTTTGGTTTAAGCAATAAGTGCACAAACACTACATTTCTTACTGTTTAGTGTGATAGATGTGATCATTATGCTTGGGCTAGATTTAAATAGTTTAGAAGTGTGCATAGTTGGCTTAAGAAGTGAAATCGTATAGGATTGTAGGTTGTTACATCAATCAAAAACTATTCACGCGAGAACTATTGTTGTTTTATAAATTTGTATACGTAGTTTATTTCTCAAGTATTTCGTTAAGCTTACGCGAATACATGGATGCACAAAACAATAAGTACCTAATATTGAGTTAAATTCAATGAAATATAATTCACTTGGTCATATTAGAATGATTTGACATTTTATTCATTCATCACACGTTATGTTTTATGTTTGATGACTAATTATATTTCATTCGATAATGATAATTTGATTCTCGGTTCATATTGAGTGAACACGAGTACTTTTTGGTACTTTATGTGACATCTGGTAATTTTCCGTTACCAAACTCTGTTAGCTGGTAATTTTCCGTTACCAAACTCCGTTAGTTCCGTTAGGTCTTGCATACACGTGTCGTGAGCGCACACTAGTTGTCGTTGAACGTTGGTGACTTAATAACAATTATCTATGGTAAACAAATGATAACCTAGTGAATAATGTTGATTATTAGTTGTGGTTATGTGATTCATGCATTTTAAGTTATTGTTTGTGAATTTTACTTGATAACGTGACAATGTGTAACTATGATCTCATATGTTTTGTTATTAGTTGAAAATGTATGTGATTATTATTGTTGATTAGTAATGTTTATATTTTGTAGTTGAAACCTATTAAAAAGTGTTGAAAAGATTAGTTTTTATAAAATATAAACAATGGGGTTTATTTTGTAATTGGATTGAAATAAAAAGTTACCATATTTAAACAAATTTAACCCAACCCTAGCCCCCATTCCCCATTTGCGGCCGTAACCCCCTCCCAACACCTTCATCCATTCGATTTTGATCAAGAACAAGCAAGAACAATTCGATTTTGATTAGTTCCAAGTGTTAGCAAGTGTTAATCATCATCTAAACACGTTTAAAGGTTAGTTTTGATTAGTTTTTCATGGTTTTTGTTCTTGAAGAACCCTAATTCGAAATTGATGATGAAAAAGTGAAATTGATGATTGTTAGATGTTAATTTGATGTTGGGTAGATTGTATGAATGTTAGATTATGTTGATTATGCAAGAATTCCATGGTTTGATCACATTGTTCACACATTGCCTTAAGAGGAAACTTTTTGTTCTTGGAATTCATGATTTGATGATTGTATGATGTTGGATACATTGCTTGGATGTTGGTTTATATGAATTGTGCAAGAAAAGTCATGAAATCTAGTGTTTGTTCATACCTTACTATAAGTGGAAACTTTTATGCATGATGGTTGGGAATTTTGATGAATTAGAGATAATTATCATGTTAGAATGAATGTTATGGACTTGATTAGGTATAAAATTGATGAAACTATGAAGGAATTGGATGTTAGATTGCTTTTGGGTGTTACCTTCTAAAAAGGGAAACTTTATTTTTGAAGATCATTGGATATGATGATGTGAGCATGTTTATGGTGTTAGGAGCACGTTAGAATGCTTATGGATGATGTCTAATGTGGTGGAATGTGTTACTTGGGTTGTATGGATGCTTGATTGATCATTTAAAGAATGTAGGTTCTTGGTGATTATACATGATGATGAATTATGGCTAGTGATTAGGAAATCATGTTTGGGATTGGAATTGATCATTATTGTGTTTGTTAGTTGGAGTGAATCTTGTTGATTTATGTTATTATGATTGTCATACACGCGTGCGAATCTGAGGCCCCTACTTAGTAGGATTGGCAGGGTTTAGGGTGTGAAGTCGTGAGTGGCTTCACATGGCATGTTGTGCATGATTAGACTTCATGAATGAATTATTAGTTGTGATATAGTTATGATTGTGTTGAGCATGTTGATTGTTTGAGATTCGCATAAGTTGTATGATGATCTAGATTGAACTTGGGTTGATGATGTAATATGCGTGAATACTTTGTTTGATAATCATGTATGATAAGTTGATACATTTGATTAAACGAGATTTCAATTAATATGTCACCAACGGGTCAAACGGGTCAACTAGGTTAGAGGAGTCTTGTTTTCCAAAGCCTTGGGTCAATGTGTTTATTGAGCACTTAGGGTTGTTAAGTTTTCTGTGCACACGTACTTATGTACTTGCGTGTTCTAGGTAACCTTTGAAGGGTTGTCTTTTCATCCATCATCAGTTCTCTCTTGTCATTATCCTTGCACATCAGGTGAGTTCATGCCCCACTTTTAAACACTCTCTTTTGGGGGAGGTAGCATACTTGTTCACAAACGCTATATTATTATTATAAGTTGTGTATGTTTTAACATGGTGTATAATACCTTGAAAGTCCTCACACTTTCGGATCGTTAATAATGGTAACTAGCGGGAAATCTTGGGTAGTACTACTGGGTTTGACAAGCCCCACCTGTGCGACTCGAGGTCAAACGGGTGCAATATTGTCCTAAACACAAACATCGTTACGACCTGGTAAGTCGTGACGGGAGGCAACAAACGCAACACAGTCAGCTTCGATCGCGAAATCACTATTGTTATTACTTATGAATATAGACTAGCTATCTATTTCAATGCACTTCTTATGTTTTTCAAATTATTGTTGTTTATGTTAAATGCAAACTCTTGAACTCACCAACCATTGTGTTGACATTTTTAGTATGCTATTCTCAGGTCATTAATTCAGTTTGCCATTAGGAGCACAACACGGGTCCAGCATGCATTCTAAGACTTCATCTTAAGTCATGACATTTGAATTTTATTTATGAGATTTGAATAATGGGTTGGCACGTGTTTTGCCAAATTTTACATTTACATACTTTGGGTTTGTCTTATTTACAAAACGCTTCCGCATGGTTTTAAAACTTGAGCTTTGATTGGTTTATTTTTAAATGTGGCATATAGTGTCGTTCTGAGTAACTAGTGACTGTGATCCTTGTTTGTTCACACGCCTCGCGGTAAAACTCCGCACGTGGATTTTAAGGGTGTGACAGATTGGTATCAGAGCCATTGGTTATAGGGAACTAGGTTGCATACACACTAGTCTATAACCGTACACAGTTAGTTAGTCACTCCTTGCTTATTCTCTTACTGTATACTCATTGGCTTACGCATCACGTGCACTGCAGCATGGCATCATCATCACAGGTTTTGGGTAAAAGACCTGCGCGTTCTGAATCCCCTCCTTCTCCTCCTGTACCTCATCGAGAACCCGATTGGCCGCGGTATCCTTACCCTTCTAGAGAGATAGATTTGGACCAGCCATTTGTGTCACCCGAGCTTGATCCTCCTCGAGATTGGAGATACTATGCTACCTATGCGAACCGTATGGTTTACAGGGAGCGGGTCCCAGGCCCTGCTACTACTGGACCCAGGACCAGGTCAGCTACTGCCTCTACGGCACCTGCTCTTCCCTCACTTGACGTTCCTCTCGAGCAGGCTGTGGCAGCTTTAGTTGCGACTCTTGACACTGAGCGTCGGCGTATCAGAGTACTCACTGACGAGAACTCCACTTTAGCATATGAAGTGCGCCAGCTACGCCTACTAGTGGAGACACTCCAGGATCGACTCTCGATGGCTATTACTGGACATCATACCCTGACTGGTACTGTGATGCAGCTTGTGGAGCGTATGGACGAGCAGGAGCTTCATAATGTAGGTGTGGAGGATAGGTTGACCGGATTGGAGGCACAGTTTGCAGCACTACAGATTGTGGACCATCCTGCACCAGCAGAAGATGTTGATGAAGACCCCGAGGAAGAGCCCGAAGAAGCCCCAGACGGCGGAGATAGTGATGGATCAGATTTGTTTGATTGATTCTTTTCTATTTATATGATCTAGACTGCATAGCGTTTTTTTTTTAAAACCTATGTGGGAAGGGTTGTTTCCCCCACAACTGAAAACTTGAAATTTTGACATTGATTGGATATTTTGTGAGTTACTTACAATTTATTTATGATAAGTTATTATTTTGGTTATAAATGTTGTGGTTGTGGCAGTACATTATTTCTTATTATTTACCATACTTCAATGAGATTAATATGTTGGATGTTACTCATTATTGTGTTTGTAAATGTAAAGTGAAATATGGACGGCCGAGGCAGTGGACGTGGACGTGGCCGTGGGCGTGGCGGAGGACGTGGCGCCGGCACCGTGAACATGACCCCAGCTGAATTAGCTGCTCTGATTAATCAGCATGTGCAGGCGGCATTGAACACTCAACCCGCTCAGTTTGGAGGTAAACGGTGACTTTAGTCATCGATTACGCAAATAATTCGTTAAGTGATAAATTCATTCGGGTCGATTTAAATACTCTGTCATGTGAATACAGGACCACCTGGGTGTACCTACAAGGCATTTATGGATTGCAAGCCCCATACCTACAGTGGATCTGAGGGAGCTGTAGGGCTCGTGAGGTGGTTCGAGAAGACTGAATCAGTCTTCGCCAAATGCAACTGTCCAGCGGTGGACCAGGTGAAATTCGCCACGGGGACACTTGAGGGTGCAGCACTCACGTGGTGGAATGCGCAAGTGCAGATGCTTGGTCAGGCGATGGCAAACGCGCTGCCATGGGATGAATTCAAAACGATGATGACAGAGGAATACTGCCCTCGTAATGAAGTTCAGAAGCTAGAAGCCGAGTTCTGGCAATTAAAGATGGAAGGATCTGACATTGAAGCTTACACTACTAGGTCTCATGAGCTGGCTACACTCTGTCCTGGCATGGTTGACCCGCCGAGCCGACGAATTGAGCTCTACTTACGTGGGTTGGTGCCAGAAATTCAAAGTATGGTGACCGCTGCAAATCTTCCTACTATTCAACAGGTCATTCGATTGGCTCATAAACTCATCGATCAGGCAGTGGAGCAAGGGAAGTTGCCTAAGCGGGGCGCTGTGACAAGCATGCCCGATAATAAACGCAAGTGGGAAAGTAATGCCAACAAGGGATCGACATCTGGTAGTCAACCTCAGCAACAACAGCCTCAACAACAACAGCAACAAAGGAGGTTTGATAACAACCGCAACTTCAACCAATCGTCTGCCCCAACTCAAGGACCCGGTGGTTATGCGGGGAAAAGCCCCAAATGCAACCGATGCAACTATCACCACACTGGCAGGTGTGATAGCTTTCGATGCCAGCGTTGTGGGAAGGTTGGACACGCGGCAAAGGATTGTCGTGGGGAGTTGATGAAGAAGCCCCAGCAGCCTCAGCGGCCCCATGAAACGCCAAAGGGTTACTTTGAATGTGGAAAAGAGGGGCATTACAAGAGAAATTGCCCTCAATTAAAAAGAAATGGTAATGGCAATGGAAATGGTGGTAATAACAATAATGGGGGCAGTGGTGACAATAATGGTGGCAACAATGGTGGAGCAAAAGGGAGAGCCTTTGTCATGGGATCAGGTGAGGCTCTAAACGATCCTACTACTGTTACTGGTAAATTTCCTATTAATGGTCGTTTTGCTTCTATACTGTTTGATACTGGAGCCGATAGGAGTTTTATTTCTACTAAATTCTGTAGTCTCCTAAGTGATATGCCTTCTGCGTTGGACCCTAAGTATACCGTAGAATTAGCTGATGGTAAGCAAATTTCCGTTACGCATATCCTTAAGGGTTGTAAGATAGAACTCGCTGGTCATACCTTTGATATCGATCTCATGCCTATTACACTTGGGAGTTTTGACGTGGTCGTAGGTATGGATTGGCTGTCTGAGAAGCAGGCAGAAGTCATATGCCATGAGAAGGTTATTCGCATTCCTTTAAAAGAGGGAGAGATTCTCTCAGTTAAGGGCGAGAAGAGTGGTGCTGTGATAGGCATCATATCCTTTATGAAAGCGCAGAAGTGGCTACGCAAGGGTCACTTAGCCATATTAGCCCTTGTGACCGATAAACAACAAGAAAAGAAGAAGATAGAGAATATCCCGGTAGTTCGCGACTTTCCGGAGGTGTTTCTAGAGGATCTGCCTGGACTACCACCTCATCGTCAGGTTGAATTTCAGATTGATTTGACTCCCGGAGCAGCTCCAATTGCGAGAGCACCTTATCGGTTAGCACCAAACGAACTGCAGGAACTATCTGCACAACTTCAGGAGCTATTGGATAAAGGATTTATTCGACCGAGCTCATCACCGTGGGGAGCACCTGTACTTTTTGTTAAGAAGAAAGATGGTACCTTTCGTATGTGCATTGACTACAGAGAGTTGAACAAGGTCACAGTCAAGAACCGATACCCTTTGCCTCGTATTGATGACTTATTTGATCAACTTCAGGGATCAAGCTATTACTCAAAAATTGATTTGAGATCCGGTTATCATCAACTGAGAGTTCGGGAGGAAGACATCTCTAAAACCGCATTTCGTACTCGTTATGGTCATTATGAATTCTTGGTCATGCCCTTTGGGTTGACTAATGCACCAGCGGTATTCATGGATCTCATGAATCGTGTGTGCAAACCCTACCTTGATCAGTTTGTTATCATGTTTATCGATGACATATTGATCTATTCTAAGACCAAGGAGGAGCATGAGGAGCATCTATGTTTAATCTTGGAATTGCTTAGGAAGGAACAGTTGTATGCCAAGTTTTCTAAGTGTGATTTCTGGATTCGTGAGGTGCAATTCTTGGGTCACATTGTTAACGAGAAAGGAATACATGTGGATCCTACAAAGATTGAGGCTATAAAGAACTGGTCGGTACCCAAGACGCCTAGTGAGATAAGGCAATTTCTTGGACTGGCAGGGTACTATCGACGTTTCATCGAGGGATTTTCAAAAATCGCTCAACCTCTCACAGCCTTGACCCATAAAGGAACAACGTATAAATGGGGTGAGAGTCAAGAAGCCGCTTTTCAGTTGTTGAAACAGAAACTCTGTAGCGCGCCAATATTAGCATTACCAGAAGGAAGTGATGATTTTGTGGTTTACTGTGATGCTTCTATCCAAGGACTTGGTTGTGTCCTGATGCAACGTGGCAAGGTAATAGCCTATGCCTCGAGACAACTGAAGGTGCATGAAAAGAACTATACTACTCATGATTTGGAGTTAGGTGCAGTCATTTTTGCCTTGAAGATCTGGAGACATTACTTGTACGGTACCAAATGCACCATTTACACCGATCACAAGAGTCTTCAGCATATCTTTGAGTAGAAAGAGCTAAACATGAGGCAGCGACGCTGGGTGGAACTGTTAAATGATTACGATTGTGCTATCAAATATCACCCAGGAAAGGCGAATGTAGTCGCTGATGCTTTGAGTAGGAAGGAGACTGCTAAGCCCCGGCGAGTGCGTGCTTTGCAGCTTACGATTAGCACTCATTTGCCTGAACAAATCAAGGAAGCTCAGACAGAAGCTTTGAAAATGGAAAACATTGGTTCAGAATCCTTACGTGGGATGGACAAACAGTTGGAAGTCAAATCCGATGGAATCCGGTATTTTATGGATAGACTTTGGGTACCCATTTATGGAGATTTGAGAGATTTAGTCATGGGTGAAGCACATAAGTCTAAATATTCCATACACCCTGGTTCTGACAAAATGTATCATGACCTGAAAGCGCACTATTGGTGGCCTAATATGAAGGCAGACGTAGCAACGTATGTGAGCAAGTGTCTGACCTGTTCCAAGGTTAAAGTGGAATATCAAAAGCCATCTGGGTTACTGCAACAGCCTGAGATTCCTTTATGGAAGTGGGAACATATCTCTATGGACTTTATTACTAAATTACCCAGAACTTCTAATGGTTGTGACACGATATGGGTGATCGTGGATCGACTGACTAAGTCAGCTCACTTCTTGGCGATCAAGGAGACGGACAAAATGGACAAATTAACCAGAATTTACCTGAAGGAGGTGGTCTCAAGACATGGCGTGCCGATCTCCATTATCTCTGATCGTGATGCTCGTTTTACGTCTCATTTCTGGCAGTCGTTACAGAAATCTCTGGGAACGCGGTTGGATATGAGTACTGCATATCATCCGCAGACCGATGGGCAAACCGAGCGTACTATTCAAACTTTGGAGGACATGTTACGTGCTTGCGTAATTGATTTTGGAAATAATTGGGAAGTTCATCTACCTTTGGTTGAATTCTCGTACAATAACAGTTACCATACTAGTATTCAGGCAGCACCATTTGAGGCGTTGTATGGCCGAAAGTATAGATCACCAGTTTGTTGGGCTGAAGTTGGTGATAGTCAGCTCACTGGCCCTGAATTGGTGCACGAGACTACCGAAAAGATTGTGCAGATACGGAACCGTATGGCTGCAGCGTGAGACAGACAAAAGAGCTATGCAGACAAGCGGCGGAAACCTTTGGAGTTTCAGGTCGGTGACAAGGTGTTGTTGAAGGTCTCACCATGGAAAGGCATCATACGATTTGGCAAAAGAGGCAAGCTTAACCCGAGATACGTTGGACCATTTGAGATTCTTGAAAGAATAGGTCCAGTGGCGTATCAGTTAGACCTGCCTGAGTCATTAAATGTCGTTCACAACGTATTTCACGTCTCAAATCTGAAAAAGTGCTTATCTGATGAGACTTTGGTTGTACCACTCGAGGAAGTACAAGTGGATGAGCAATTGCGTTTTGTTGAGGAGCCTGTTGAAGTAATGGACCGTGAGGTCAAAACTCTTAAGCAAAGCAAAATACCTATAGTCAAGGTTCGTTGGAACTCAAGACGTGGACCGGAATTCACGTGGGAACGCGAGGATCAGATGAAGCTCAAGTATCCTCATCTGTTCGAAACGACGGTCACAGCCGGGGAAGGTACTGATTAAATTTCGGGACGAAATTTCTTTCAACATAGGGATGATGTGACAACTCACTCGATTTCGTTATGCCAATGCAGTAAACCAGTGATGTAACACAACCATTTAACGCAATTTTCAGGACGAAAATTCTTTCAACATGGGGATAATGTGACATCTGGTAATTTTCCGTTACCAAACTCCGTTAGCTGGTAATTTTCCGTTACCAAACTCCGTTAGTTCCGTTAGGTCTTGCATACACGTGTCGTGAGCACACACTAGTTGTCGTTGAACGTTGGTGACTTAATAACAATTATCTATGGTAAACAAATGATAACCTAGTGAATAATGTTGATTATTAGTTGTGGTTATGTGATTCATGCATTTTAAGTTATTGTTTGTGAATTTTACTTGATAACGTGACAATGTGTAACTATGATCTCATATGTTTTGTTATTAGTTGAAAATGTATGTGATTATTATTGTTGATTAGTAATGTTTATATTTTGTAGTTGAAACCTATTAAAAAGTGTTGAAAAGATTAGTTTTTATAAAATATAAACAATGGGGTTTATTTTGTAATTGGATTGAAATAAAAAGTTACCATATTTAAACAAATTTAACCCAACCCTAGCCCCCATTCCCCATTTGCGGCCGTAACCCCCTCCCAACACCTTCATCCATTCGATTTTGATCAAGAACAAGCAAGAACAATTCGATTTTGATTAGTTCCAAGTGTTAGCAAGTGTTAATCATCATCTAAACACGTTTAAAGGTTAGTTTTGATTAGTTTTTCATGGTTTTTGTTCTTGAAGAACCCTAATTCGAAATTGATGATGAAAAAGTGAAATTGATGATTGTTAGATGTTAATTTGATGTTGGTTAGATTGTATGAATGTTAGATTATGTTGATTATGCAAGAATTCCATGGTTTGATCACATTGTTCACACATTGCCTTAAGAGGAAACTTTTTGTTCTTGGAATTCATGATTTGATGATTGTATGATGTTGGATACATTGCTTGGATGTTGGTTTATATGAATTGTGCAAGAAAAGTCATGAAATCTAGTGTTTGTTCATACCTTACTATAAGTGGAAACTTTTATGCATGATGGTTGGGAATTTTGATGAATTAGAGATAATTATCATGTTAGAATGAATGTTATGGACTTGATTAGGTATAAAATTGATGAAACTATGAAGGAATTGGATGTTAGATTGCTTTTGGGTGTTACCTTCTAAAAAGGGAAACTTTATTTTTGAAGATCATTGGATATGATGATGTGAGCATGTTTATGGTGTTAGGAGCATGTTAGAATGCTTATGGATGATGTCTAATGTGGTGGAATGTGTTACTTGGGTTGTATGGATGCTTGATTGATCATTTAAAGAATGTAGGTTCTTGTTGATTATACATGATGATGAATTATGGCTAGTGATTAGGAAATCATGTTTGGGATTGGAATTGATCATTATTGTGTTTGTTAGTTGGAGTGAATCTTGTTGATTTATGTTATTATGATTGTCATACACGCGTGCTAATCTGAGGCCCCTACTTAGTAGGATTGGCAGGGTTTAGGGTGTGAAGTCGTGAGTGGCTTCACATGGCATGTTGTGCATGATTAGACTTCATGAATGAATTATTAGTTGTGATATAGTTATGATTGTGTTGAGCATGTTGATTGTTTGAGATTCGCATAAGTTGTATGATGATCTAGATTGAACTTGGGTTGATGATGTAATATGCGTGAATACTTTGTTTGATAATCATGTATGATAAGTTGATACATTTGATTAAACGAGATTTCAATTAATATGTCACCAACGGGTCAAACGGGTCAACTAGGTTAGAGGAGTCTTGTTTTCCAAAGCCTTGGGTCAATGTGTTTATTGAGCACTTAGGGTTGTTAAGTTTTCTGTGCACACGTACTTATGTACTTGCATGTTCTAGGTAACCTTTGAAGGGTTGTCTTTTCATCCATCATCAGTTCTCTCTTGTCATTATCCTTGCACATCAGGTGAGTTCATGCCCCACTTTTAAACACTCTCTTTTGGGGGAGGTAGCATACTTGTTCACAAACGCTATATTATTATTATAAGTTGTGTATGTTTTAACATGGTGTATAATACCTTGAAAGTCCTCACACTTTCGGATCGTTAATAATGGTAACTAGCGGGAAATCTTGGGTAGTACTACTGGGTTTGACAAGCCCCACCTGTGCGACTTGAGGTCAAACGGGTGCAATATTGTCCTAAACACAAACATCGTTACGACCTGGTAAGTCGTGACGGGAGGCAACAAACGCAACACAGTCAGCTTCGATCGCGAAATCACTATTGTTATTACTTATGAATATAGACTAGCTATCTATTTCAATGCACTTCTTATGTTATGCAAATTATTGTTGTTTATGTTAAATGCAAACTCTTGAACTCACCAACCATTGTGTTGATATTTTTAGTATGCTATTCTCAGGTCGTTAATTCAGTTTGCCATTAGGAGCACAACACGGGTCCAGCATGCATTCTAAGACTTCATCTTAAGTCATGACATTTGAATTTTATTTATGAGATTTGAATAATGGGTTGGCGCGTGTTTTGCCAAATTTTACATTTACATACTTTGGGTTTGTCTTATTTACAAAACGCTTCCGCATGGTTTTAAAACTTGAGCTTTGATTGGTTTATTTTTAAATGTGGCATATAGTGTCGTTCTGAGTAACTAGTGACTGTGATCCTGGTTTGTTCACACGCCTCGCGGTAAAACTCCGCACGTGGATTTTGAGGGTGTGACACTTTACAATTGGTAAGGTTTCATTGGTGCTCAATAAATGATTATGTTCATCGAGAGTTGTCATTTGGAAGTATATTTATGGCTCATAGCGAAAAGTGTTTAAAGAAGATGATCGAATGTTTTGCATGTGTTTGGGAAGAAGTGGATCCATTTCAAGGGTGATTTCTTTGGTTTTGTGTTTGGTTTTCGTTTTGGTTTAAGCAACAAATGCACAAACACTACATTTCTTATTTGTTTAGTGTGATTGAAGTGATCATTGTGCTTGGGCTAGATTTAAATAGTTTAGAAGTGTTTATAGATAGCTTAAGAAGTGAAACCGCGTAGGATTGGAGGTTCTTACAGGAATCAAAAACTATTCACGCGACAACTATTGTTGTTTTATAAATTTGTATACGTAGTTCATTTCTCAAGTATTTCGTTAAGCTTACGCGAATACATAGATGCACAAAACAATAAGTACCTAATATTTAGTTAAATTCAATGAAATATAATTCACCTGGTCGTATTAGAATGATTTGACTTCTTATTCATTAATAAGACGTTATGTTTTATCTTTGATGACTAATTACATTTCATTCGAGAATGATAATTTGATTCTCGGTTCATATTGAGTGAACACGAGTACTTTTTGGTACTTTACAATTGGTAAGGTTTCATTTGTGCTCAATAAATGATTATGTTTATCGAGAGTTGTCATTTGAAAGTATATTTGTGGCTTTTAGCGAAAAGTGTTTAAAGATGGTGATCGAATGTTTTGCGTATGTTTGGGAAGAAGTGGAACCATTTCAAGGGTGATTTCTTTGGTCTCATGCTTGGTTATGGTTTCGGTTTAAGCAATAAATGCACAAACACTACATTTCATATTGTTTAGTGTGATTTTAGTGATCATTATGCTTGGGTAGATTAAAATAGTTTAGAAATGTGTATAGATGGCTTAAGTAGTGAAACCGTGTAGGATTGGGGTTGTTACTGGAATCAAAAACTATTCACGCGAGAACTATTGTTGTTTTATAAATTTTAATACGTAGTTCATTTCTCAAGTATTTCGTTAAGCTTTCGCGAATACATAGATGCACAAAACAATAAGTACCTAACATTTAGTTAAATTCAATAAAATATAATTCACTTGGTCGTATTAGATTGATTTGACTTCTTATTCATTCATCACACGTTATGTTTTATCTTTGATCACTAATTACATTTCATTCGATAATGATAATTTGATTCTAGGTTCATATTGAGTGAACACGAGTACTTTTTGGTACTTTACAATTGGTAAGGTTTCATTAGTGCTCAATAAATGTTATGTTTATCGAGAGTTGTCATTTGAAAGTATATTTGTGGCTTATTGCGACAAGTGTTTAAAGAAGGTGATCGAATGTTTTGCATATGTTTGGGAAGAAATTGATCCATTTCAAGGGTTATTTCTTTGGTCTCGTGTTTGGTTTTTGTTTTGGTTTAAGCAATAAATGCACAAACACTACATTTCTTATTGTTTAGTGTGATTGATGTGATCATTATGCTTGGGCTAGATTTAAATAGTTTAGAAGTGTGTATAGATGGCTTAAGAAGTGAAACCGCGTTGGATTGGAGGTTGTTACTGGAATCAAAAACTATTCAAGCGAGAACTATTGTTGTTTTTTAAATTTGTATACGTAGTTCATTTCTCAAGTATTCCGTTAAGCTTACGCGAATACATGGATGCACAAAACAATAAATACCTAATATTTAGTTAAATTCAATGAAATATAATTCACTTGGTTGTATTAGATTTATTTGACTTCTTATTCATTAATCAGATGTTATGTTTTATCTTTAATGACTAATTACATTTCATTCAAAAATGATAATTTGATTCTCGGTTCATATTGAGTGAACACGAGCACTTTTTGGTACTTTACAATTGGTAAGGTTTCATTAGTGCTCAATAAATGATTATGTTTATCGAGAGTTGTCATTTGAAAGTATATTTGTGGCTTTTAACGAAAAGTGTTTAAAGATGGTGATCGAATGTTTTCCATATGTTTGGGAAGAAGTGGATCCATTTAAAGGGTGATTTCTTTGGTCTCGTGCTTGGTTATGGTTTTGGTTTAAGCAATAAATGCACAAACACTACATTTCTTATTATTTAGTGTGATTTTAGTGATCATTATGCTTGGGTAGATTAAAATAGTTTAGAAGTGTGAATAGATGGGTTAAGAAGAGAACCTGCTTAGGATTGGAGGATGTTACAAGAATAAAAAACTATTCACGCGAGAACTATTGTTGTTTTATAAATTTGTATACGTAGTTTATTTCTCAAGTATTTCGTTAAGCTTACGCGAATACATGGATGCACAAAACAATAAGTACCTAATATTTAGTTAAATTCAATAAAATATAATTCACATAGTCGTATTAGATTGATTTGACTTCTTATTCATTCATCACACGTTATGTTTTATCTTTGATCACTAATTACATTTCATTCGATAATGATAATTTGATTCTCGGTTCATATTGAGTGAACACGAGTACTTTTTGGTACTTTACAATTGGTAAAGTTTCATTAGTGCTCAATAAATGATAATGTTTATCGAGAGTTGTCTTTTGAAAGTATATTTGTGGCTTTTAGCGAAAAGTGTTTAAAGATGGTGATCGAATGTTTTGCATATGTTTGGGAAGAAGTGGATCCATTTCAAGGGTGATTTCTTTGGTCTCGTGCTTGGTTATGGTTTCGGTTTAAGCAATAAATGCACAAACACTACATTTCATATTATTTAGTGTGATTTTAGTGATCATTATGCTTGGGTAGATTAAAATAGTTTAGAAATGTGTATAGATGGCTTAAGAAGTGAAACCGCGTAGGATTGGAGGTTGTTACAGGAATCAAAAACTATTCACGCGAGAACTATTGTTGTTTTTTAAATTTGTATACGTAGTTCATTTCTCAAGTATTTCGTTAAGCTTACGGGAATACATGGATGCACAAAACAATAAGTACCTAATATTTAGTTAAATTCAATGAAATATAATTCACTTGGTCGTATTAGATTGATTTGACTTCTTATTCATTAATCAGACGTTATGTTTTATCTTTAATGACTAATTACATTTCATTCGAAAATGATAATTTGATTGTCGGTTCATATTGAGTGAACAGGAGCACTTTTTGGTACTTTACAATTGGTAAGGTTTCATTAGTGCTCAATAAATGATTATGTTTATCGAGAGTTGTCATTTGAAAGTATATTTGTGGCTTTTAACGAAAAGTGTTTAAAAATGGTGATCGAATGTTTTCCATATGTTTATGAATAAGTGGATCCATTTCAAGGGTGATTTCTTTCGTCTCGTGCTTGGTTATGGTTTCGGTTTAAGCAATAAATGCACAAACGCTACATTTCTTATTATTTAGTGTGATTTTAGTGATCACTATTCTTGGGTAGATTAAAATAGTTTAGAAGTGTGAATAGATGGGTTAAGAAGTGAACCCGCTTAGGATAGGAGGATGTTAAACGAATCAAAAACTATTCACTCGAGAACTATTGTTGTTTTATAAATTTTAATACGTAGTTCATTTCTCAAGTATTTCGTTAAGCTTTCGCGAATACATAGATGCACAAAACAATAAGTACCTAATATTTAGTTAAATTCAATAAAATATAATTCACTTGCTCGTATTAAATTGATTTAACTTCTTATTCATTCATCACACGTTATGTTTTATCTTCAACTAATTACATTTCATTCGATAATGATAATTTGATTCTCGGTTCATATTGAGTGAACACGAGTACTTTTTGATACTTTACAATTGGTAAGGTTTCATTGGTGCTCGATAAATGATTATGTTCATCGAGAGTTGTCATTTGGAAGTATATTTGTCGCTTATTGCGGCAAGTGTGTAAAGAAGGTGATCGAATGTTTTGCATATGTTTGGGAAGAAATTGATCCATTTCAAGGGTTATTTCTTTGGTCTCGTGTTTGGTTTTTGTTTTGGTTTAAGCAATAAATGCACAAACACTACATTTCTTATTGTTTAGTGTGATTGATGTGATCATTATGCTTGGGCTAGATTTAAATAGCTTAGAAGTGTGTATAAATGGCTTAAGAAGTGAAACCGCGTGGGATTGGAGGTTGTTACACGAATCAAAAACTATTCACGCGAGAACTATTATTGTTTTATAAATTTGTATACGTAGTTTATTTCACAAGTATTTCGTTAAGCTTTCGCGAATACGTAGATGCACAAAACAATAAGTACCTAATATTTAGTTAAATTCAATGAAATATAATTCACTTGGTCGTATTCGATTGATTTGACCTCTTATTCATTAATCACACATTAAGTTTTATCTTTGATGACTAATTACATTTCATTCGAGAATAATAATTTGATTCTCGGTTCATATTGAGTGAACCCGAGTATAGATGGCTTAAGAAGTGAAACCGCGAGAGTTGTCATTTGAAAGAATATTTGTGGCTTATAGCGAAAAGTGTTGAAAGAGGATGATCGAATGTTTTTCATATGTTTGGGAAGAAGTGGATCCATTTCAAGTGTGATTTCTTTGTTCTCGTATTTGGTTTAAGCAATAAATGCACAAACACTACATTTCTTATTGTTTAGTGTGATTGAAGTCATCATTATGCTTGGGCTAGATTTAAATAGTTTAGAAGTCTGTATAGATGGCTTAAGAAGTGAAACCGCGTAGGATTGGAGGTTGTTACTGGAATCAAAAACTATTAACGCGAGAACTATTGTTGTTTTTTAAATTTGTATACGTACTTCATTTCTCAAGTATTTCGTTAAGCTTACGCGAATACATGGATGCACAAAACAATAAGTACCTAATATTTAGTTACATTCAATGAAATATAATTCACTTGGTCGTATTAGATTGATTTGACTTCTTATTCATTAATCAGACGTTATGTTTTATCTTTAATGACTAATTACATTTCATTCGAAAATAATAATTTGATTGTCGGTTCATATTGAGTGAACAGGAGTACTTTTTGGTACTTTACAATTGGTAAGGTTTCATTAGTGCTCAATAAATGATTACGTTTATCGAGAGTTGTCATTTGAAAGTATATTTGTGGCTTTTAACGAAAAGTGTTTAAAGATGGTGATCGAATCTTTTCCATACGTTTGGGAAGAAGTGGATCCATTTCAAGGGTGATTTCTTTGGTCTCATGCTTGGTTATGGTTTCGGTTTAAGCAATAAATGCACAAACACTACATTTCTTATTATTTAGTGTGATTTTAGTGATCATTATGCTTGGGTAGATTAAATTAGTTTAGAAGTGTTATTAGATGGGTTAAGAAGTGAACCTGCTTAGGATTGGAGGATGTTACTATAATCAAAAACTATTCACGCGAGAACTATTGTTGTTTTATAAATTTGTATACGTAGTTCATTTCTCAAGTATTTCGTTAAGCTTACGCGAATACATGGATGCACAAAACAATAAGTACCAAATATTTAGTTAAATTCAATGAAATATAATTCACTTGGTCGTATTAGATTGATTTGACTTCTTATTCATTAATCAGACGTTATGTTTTATCTTTAATGACTAATTACATTTCATTCGAAAATGATAATTTGATTCTCGGTTCATATTGAGTGAACAGGAGCACTTTTGGTACTTTACAATTGGTAAGGTTTCATTAGTGCTCAATAAATGATTATGTTTATCGAGAGTTGTCATTTGAAAGTATATTTGTGGCTTTTAACGAAAAGTGTTTAAAGATGGTGATCGAATGTTTTCCATATGTTTGGGAATAAGTGGATCCATTTCAAGGGTGATTTCTTTGGTCCCGTGCTTGGTTATGGTTTCGGTTTAAGCAATAAATGCACAAACACTACATTTCTTATTATTTAGTGTGATTTTAGTGATCATTATTCTTGGGTAGATTAAAATAGTTTAGAAGTGTGAATAGATGGGTTAAGAAGTGAACCTGCTTAGGATAGGAGGATGTTACACGAATCAAAAACTATTCACGCGAGAACTATTGTTGTTTTATAAATTTTAATACGTAGTTCATTTCTCAAGTATTTCGTTAAGCTTTCGCGAATACATAGATGCACAAAACAATAAGTACCTAATATTTAGTTAAATTCAATAAAATATAATTCACTTGGTCGTATTAGATTGATTTAACTTCTTATTCATTCATCACACGTTATGTTTTATCTTTGATCACTAATTACATTTCATTCGATAATGATAATTTGATTCTCGGTTCATATTGAGTGAACACGAGTACTTTTTGATACTTTACAATTGGTAAGGTTTCATTGGTGCTCGATAAATGATTATGTTAATCGAGAGTTGTCATTTGGAAGTATATTTGTCGCTTATTGCGCCAAGTGTTTAAAGAAGGTGATCGAATGTTTTGCATATGTTTGGGAAGAAATTGATCCATTTCAAGGGTTATTTCTTTGGTCTCGTGTTTG
Organism: Flaveria robusta; assembly: GCA_025506415.1. Lineage (NCBI taxonomy): Eukaryota > Viridiplantae > Streptophyta > Magnoliopsida > Asterales > Asteraceae > Flaveria > Flaveria robusta. The sequence continues at coordinate 13,669,002 of CM046472.1, forward strand.
GTTTTTGTTTTGGTTTAAGCAATAAATGCACAAACACTACATTTCTTATTGTTTAGTGTGATTGATGTGATCATTATGCTTGGGCTAGATTTAAATAGCTTAGAAGTGTGTATAAATGGCTTAAGAAGTGAAACCGCGTGGGATTGGAGGTTGTTACACGAATCAAAAACTATTCACGCGAGAACTATTATTGTTTTATAAATTTGTATACGTAGTTCATTTCTCAAGTATTTCTTTAAGCTTTCGCGAATACATAGATGCACAAAACAATAAGTACCTAATATTTAGTTAAATTCAATGAAATATAATTCACTTGGTCGTATTCGATTGATTTGACTTCTTATTCATTAATCACACATTAACTTTTATCTTTGATGACTAATTACATTTCATTCGAGAATAATAATTTGATTCTCGGTTCATATTGAGTGAACCCGAGTATAGATGGCTTAAGAAGTGAAACCGCGAGAGTTGTCATTTGAAAGAATATTTGTGGCTTATAGCGAAAAGTGTTGAAAGAGGATGATCGAATGTTTTTCATATGTTTGGTTTAAGCAATAAATGCACAAACACTACATTTCTTATTGTTTAGTGTGATTGAAGTCATCGTTATGCTTGGGCTAGATTTAAATAGTTTAGAAGTGTGTATAGATGGCTTAAGAAGTGAAACCGCGTAGGATTGGAGGTTGTTACAGGAATCAAAAACTATTCACGCGAGAACTATTGTTGTTTTTTAAATTTGTATACGTAGTTCATTTCTCAAGTATTTCGTTAAGCTTACGCGAATACATAGATGCACAAAACAATAAGTACCTAATATTAGTTAAATTCAATGAAATATAATTCACTTGGTCGTATTAGATTGATTTGACTTCTTATTCATTAATCAGACGCTATGTTTTATCTTTAATGACTAATTACATTTCATTCGAAAATGATAATTTGATTGTCGGTTCATATTGAGTGAACAGGAGTACTTTTTGGTACTTTACAATTGGTAAGGTTTCATTAGTGCTTAATAAATGATTATGTTTATCGACAGTTGTCATTTGAAAGTATATTTGTGGCTTTTAATGAAAAGTGTTTAAAGATGGTGATCGAATCTTTTCCATATGTTTGGGAAGAAGTGGATCCATTTCAAGGGTGATTTCTTTGGTCTCGTGCTTGGTTATGGTTTCGGTTTAAGCAATAAATGCACAAACACTACATTTCTTATTATTTAGTGTGATTTTAGTGATCATTATGCTTGGGTAGATTAAAATAGTTTAGAAGTGTTAATAGATGGGTTAAGAAGTGAACCTGCTTAGGATTGGAGGATGTTACTGTAATCAAAAACTATTCACGCGAGAACTATTATTGTTTTATAAATTTGTATACGTAGTTTATTTCACAAGTATTTCGTTAAGCTTTCGCGAATACGTAGATGCACAAAACAATAAGTACCTAATATTTAGTTAAATTCAATGAAATATAATTCACTTGGTCGTATTCGATTGATTTGACTTCTTATTCATTAATCACACATTAAGTTTTATCTTTGATGACTAATTACATTTCATTCGAGAATAATAATTTGATTCTCGGTTCATATTGAGTGAACCCGAGTATAGATGGCTTAAGAAGTGAAACCGCGAGAGTTGTCATTTGAAAGAATATTTGTGGCTTATAGCGAAAAGTGTTGAAAGAGGATGATCGAATGTTTTTCATATGTTTGGGAAGAAGTGGATCCATTTCAAGTGTGATTTCTTTGTTCTCGTATTTGGTTTAAGCAATAAATGCACAAACACTACATTTCTTATTGTTTAGTGTGATTGAAGTCATCATTATGCTTGGGCTAGATTTAAATAGTTTAGAAGTCTGTATAGATGGCTTAAGAAGTGAAACCGCGTAGGATTGGAGGTTGTTACTGGAATCAAAAACTATTCACGCGAGAACTATTGTTGTTTTATAAATTTGTATACGTAGTTCATTTCTCAAGTATTTCGTTAAGCTTACGCGAATACATGGATGCACAAAACAATAAGTACCTAATATTTAGTTACATTCAATGAAATATAATTCACTTGGTCGTATTAGATTGATTTGACTTCTTATTCATTAATCAGACGTTATGTTTTATCTTTAATGACTAATTACATTTCATTCGAAAATAATAATTTGATTGTCGGTTCATATTGAGTGAACAGGAGTACTTTTGGTACTTTACAATTGGTAAGGTTTCATTAGTGCTCAATAAATGATTACGTTTATCGAGAGTTGTCATTTGAAAGTATATTTGTGGCTTTTAACGAAAAGTGTTTAAAGATGGTGATCGAATCTTTTCCATACGTTTGGGAAGAAGTGGATCCATTTCAAGGGTGATTTCTTTGGTCTCATGCTTGGTTATGGTTTCGGTTTAAGCAATAAATGCACAAACACTACATTTCTTATTATTTAGTGTGATTTTAGTGATCATTATGCTTGGGTAGATTAAATTAGTTTAGAAGTGTTAATAGATGGGTTAAGAAGTGAACCTGCTTAGGATTGGAGGATGTTACTGTAATCAAAAACTATTCACGCGAGAACTATTGTTGTTTTATAAATTTGTATACGTAGTTCATTTCTCAAGTATTTCGTTAAGCTTACGCGAATACATGGATGCACAAAACAATAAGTACCTAATATTTAGTTAAATTCAATGAAATATAATTCACTTGGTCGTATTAGATTGATTTGACTTCTTATTCATTAATCAGACGTTATGTTTTATCTTTAATGACTAATTACATTTCATTCGAAAATGATAATTTGATTCTCGGTTCATATTGAGTGAACAGGAGCACTTTTTGGTACTTTACAATTGGTAAGGTTTCATTAGTGCTCAATAAATGATTATGTTTATCGAGAGTTGTCATTTGAAAGTATATTTGTGGCTTTTAACGAAAAGTGTTTAAAGATGGTGATCGAATGTTTTCCATATGTTTGGGAATAAGTGGATCCATTTCAAGGGTGATTTCTTTGGTCCCGTGCTTGGTTATGGTTTCGGTTTAAGCAATAAATGCACAAACACTACATTTCTTATTATTTAGTGTGATTTTAGTGATCATTATTCTTGGGTAGATTAAAATAGTTTAGAAGTGTGAATAGATGGGTTAAGAAGTGAACCTGCTTAGGATAGGAGGATGTTACACGAATCAAAAACTATTCACGCGAGAACTATTGTTGTTTTATAAATTTTAATACGTAGTTCATTTCTCAAGTATTTCGTTAAGCTTTCGCGAATACATAGATGCACAAAACAATAAGTACCTAATATTTAGTTAAATTCAATAAAATATAATTCACTTGGTCGTATTAGATTGATTTAACTTCTTATTCATTCATCACACGTTATGTTTTATCTTTGATCACTAATTACATTTCATTCGATAATGATAATTTGATTCTCGGTTCATATTGAGTGAACACGAGTACTTTTTGATACTTTACAATTGGTAAGGTTTCATTGGTGCTCGATAAATGATTATGTTAATCGAGAGTTGTCATTTGGAAGTATATTTGTCGCTTATTGCGCCAAGTGTTTAAAGAAGGTGATCGAATGTTTTGCATATGTTTGGGAAGAAATTGATCCATTTCAAGGGTTATTTCTTTGGTCTCGTGTTTGGTTTTTGTTTTGGTTTAAGCAATAAATGCACAAACACTACATTTCTTATTGTTTAGTGTGATTGATGTGATCATTATGCTTGGGCTAGATTTAAATAGCTTAGAAGTGTGTATAAATGGCTTAAGAAGTGAAACCGCGTGTGATTGGAGGTTGTTACACGAATCAAAAACTATTCACGCGAGAACTATTATTGTTTTATAAATTTGTATACGTAGTTCATTTCTCAAGTATTTCTTTAAGCTTTCGCGAATACATAGATGCACAAAACAATAAGTACCTAATATTTAGTTAAATTCAATGAAATATAATTCACTTGGTCGTATTCGATTGATTTGACTTCTTATTCATTAATCACACATTAAGTTTTATCTTTGATGACTAATTACATTTCATTCGAGAATAATAATTTGATTCTCGGTTCATATTGAGTGAACCCAAGTATAGATGGCTTAAGAAGTGAAACCGCGAGAGTTGTCATTTGAAAGAATATTTGTGGCTTATAGTGAAAAGTGTTGAAAGAGGATGATCGAATGTTTTTCATATGTTTGGTTTAAGCAATAAATGCACAAACACTACATTTCTTATTGTTTAGTGTGATTGAAGTCATCGTTATGCTTGGGCTAGATTTAAATAGTTTAGAAGTGTGTATAGATGGCTTAAGAAGTGAAACCGCGTAGGATTGGAGGTTGTTACAGGAATCAAAAACTATTCACGCGAGAACTATTGTTGTTTTTTAAATTTGTATACGTAGTTCATTTCTCAAGTATTTCGTTAAGCTTACGCGAATACATGGATGCACAAAACAATAAGTACCTAATATTAGTTAAATTCAATGAAATATAATTCACTTGGTCGTATTAGATTGATTTGACTTCTTATTCATTAATCAGACGCTATGTTTTATCTTTAATGACTAATTACATTTCATTCGAAAATGATAATTTGATTGTCGGTTCATATTGAGTGAACAGGAGTACTTTTTGGTACTTTACAATTGGTAAGGTTTCATTAGTGCTTAATAAATGATTATGTTTATCGACAGTTGTCATTTGAAAGTATATTTGTGGCTTTTAACGAAAAGTGTTTAAAGATGGTGATCGAATCTTTTCCATATGTTTGGGAAGAAGTGGATCCATTTCAAGGGTGATTTCTTTGGTCTCGTGCTTGGTTATGGTTTCGGTTTAAGCAATAAATGCACAAACACTACATTTCTTATTATTTAGTGTGATTTTAGTGATCATTATGCTTGGGTAGATTAAAATAGTTTAGAAGTGTTAATAGATGGGTTAAGAAGTGAACCTGCTTAGGATTGGAGGATGTTACTGTAATCAAAAACTATTCATGCGAGAACTATTGTTGTTTTATAAATTTGTATACGTAGTTCATTTCTCAAGTATTTCGTTAAGCTTACGCGAATACATGGATGCACAAAACAATAAGTACCTAATATTTAGTTAAATTCAATGAAATATAATTCGCTTGGTCGTATCAGAATGATTTGACTTCTTATTCATTCATCACACGTTATGTTTTATCTTTGATGACTAATTACATTTCATTCGATAATGATAATTTAATTCTCGGTTCATATTGAGTGAACACGAGTACTTTTTGGTACTTCACAATTGGTAAGGTTTCATTGGTGCTCGATAAATGATTATGTTCATCGAGAGTTGTCATTTGGAAGTATATTTATGGCTTATTGCGACAAGTGTTTAAAGAAGGAGATCGAATGTTTTGCATATGTTTGGGAAGAAATTGATCCATTTCAAGGGTTATTTCGTTGTTCTCGTATTTTGTTTTCGTTTTGGTTTAAGCAATAAATGCACAAACACTACATTTCTTATTGTTTAGTGTGATTGAAGTCATCATTATGCTTGGGCTAGATTTAAATACTTTAGAAGTGTGTATAGATGGCTTAAAAAGTGAAACCGCATAGGATTGGAGGTTGTTACAGGAATCAAAAACTATTTACGCGAGAACTATTGTTGTTTTTTAAATTTGTATACGTAGTTCATTTGTCAAGTATTTCGTTAAGCTTACGCGAATACATGGATGCACAAAACAATAAGTACCTAATATTTAGTTAAATTCAATGAAATATAATTCACTTGGTCGTATTAGATTGATTTGACTTTTTATTCATTAATCAGACGTTATGTTTTATCTTTAATGACTAATTACATTTCATTCGAAAATGATAATTTGATTCTCGGTTCATATTGAGTGAACAGGAATACTTTTTGGTACTTTACAATTGGTAAGATTTCATTAGTGCTTCATAAATGATTATGTTTATCGAGAGTTGTCATTTGAAAGTATATTTGTGGCTTTTAACGAAAAGTGTTTAAAGATGGTGATCGAATGTTTTCCATATGTTTGGGAAGAAGTGGATCTATTTCAAGGGTGATTTCTTTGGTCTCGTGCTTGGTTATGGTTTCGGTTTAAGCAATAAATGCACAAACACAACATTTCTTATTATTTAGTGTGATTTTAGTGATCATTATGCTTGGGTAGATTAAAATAGTTTAGAAGTGTGAATAGATGGGTTAAGAAGTGAACCAGCTTAGGATTGGAGGATGTTACAGGAATCAAAAACTATTCACGCGAGAACTATTGTTGTTTTTTAAATTTGTATACGTAGTTCATTTCTCAAGTATTTCGATAAGCTTACGCGAATACATGGATGCACAAAACAATAAGCACCTAATATTTAGTTAAATTCAATGAAATATAATTCACTTGGTCGTATTAGAATGATTTGACTTCTTATTCATTCATCACACGTTATGTTTAATCTTTAATGACTAATTACATTTCATTCGATAAGTATAATTTGATTCTCGGTTCATATTGAGTGAACACGAGTACTTTTTGGTACTTTACAATTGGTAAGGTTTCATTGGTGCTCAATAAATGATTATGTTTATCGAGAGTTGTCATTTGAAAGTATATTTGTGGCTTTTAGCGAAAAGTGTTTAAAGATGGTGATCGAATGTTTTGCATATGTTTGGGAAGAAGTGGTTTCATTTCAAGGGTGATTTCTTTGGTCTCGTGCTTGGTTATGGTTTCGGTTTAAGTAATAAATGCAAAAACACTACATTTCTTATTGTTTAATGTGACTTTAGGGATCATTATGCTTGGGTAGATTAAAATAGTCTAGAAGTGTGAATAGATGGGTTAGGAAGTGAAACCGCTTAGAATTGGAGGTTGTTACGGGAATCAAAAACTATTCACGCGAGAACTATTATTGTTTTATAAATTTGTATACGTAGTTCATTTCTCAAGTATTTCATTAAGCTTTCGCGAATACATGGATGCACAAAACAATAAGTACCTAATATTTAGTTAAATTCAATGAAATATAATTCACTTGGTCGTATTCGATTGATTTGACTTCTTATTCATTAATCACGCGTTAAGTTTTATATTTGATGACTAATTACATTTTATTCGAGAATGATAATTTGATTCTCAGTTCATATTGAGTGAACACGAGTATAGATGGATTAAGAAGTGAAACCGCGAGAGTTGTCATTTGGAAGAATATTTGTGGCTTATTGCGAAAAGTGTTTAAAGAGGATGATCAAATGTTTCTCATATGTTTGGGAAGAAGTGGATCCATTTCAAGGGTGATTTCTTTGTTCTCATATTTGGTTTTCGTTTTGGTTTAAGCAATAAATGCACAAACACTACATTTCTTATTGTTTAGTGTGATTGATGTGATCATTATGCTTGGGCTAGATTTAAATAGTTTAGAAGTGTGTATAGATGGCTTAACAAGTGAAACCGCGTTGGATTGGAGGTTGTTAGACGAATCAAAAACTATTCACGCGAGAACTATTGTTGTTTTATAAATTTGTATACGCAGTTCATTTCTCAAGTATTTCGTTAAGCTTACGCGAATACATGGATGCACAAAACAATAAGTACCTAATATTTAGTTAAATTCAATGAAATATAGTTCTATTGATCGTATTAGAATGATGTGATTTCTTATTCATTCATCACACGTTATGTTTTATCTTTAATGACTAATTACATTTAATTCGATAATGATAATTTGATTCTCGGTTCATATTGAGTGAACACGAGTACTTTTTGGTACTTTACAATTGGTAAGGTTTCATTGGTGCTCAATAAATGATTATGTTTATCGAGAGTTGTCATTTGAAAGTATATTTGTGACTTTTAGCGAAAAGTGTTTAAAGATGGTGATCGAATGTTTTGCATATGTTTGGGAAGAAGTGGTTCCATTTCAAGGGTGATTTCTTTGGTCTCGTCCTTGGTTATGGTTTCGGTTTAAGCAATAAATGCAAAAACACTACATTTCGTATTGTTTAGTGTGATTTTAGTGATCATTATGCTTGGGTAGATTAAAATAGTCTAGAAGTATGAATAGATGGGTGAAGAAGTGAAACTGCTTAGGATTGGAGGTTGTTACAGGAATCAAAAACTATTCACGCGAAAACTATTATTGTTTTATAAATTTGTATACGTAGTTCATTTCTCAATTATTTCGTTAAGCTTTCGCGAATACATGGATGCACAAAACAATAAATACCTAATATTTAGTTAAATTCAATAAAATATAATTCACTTGGTCGTATTCGATTGATTTGACTTCTTATTCATTAATCACACGTTAAGTTTTATCTTTGATGACTAATTACATTTCATTCGAGAATGATAATTTGATTCTCGGTTCTTATTGAGTGAACACGAGTATAGATGGCTTAAGAAATGAAACCGCGAGAGTTGTCATTTGGAAGAATATTTGTGGCTTATAGCGAAAAGTGTTTAAAGAAGATGATCGAATGTTTTTCATATGTTTGAGAAGAAGTGGATCCATTTCAAGGGTGATTTCTTCGTTCTCGTATTTGGTTTAAACAATAAATGCACAAACACTACATTTCTTATTGTTTAGTGTGATTGAAGTCGTCATTAAGCTTGGGCTAGATTTAAATAGTTTAGAAGTGTGTGTAGATGGCTTAAGAAGTGAAACCGCGTAGGATTAGAGGTTGTTACAGGAATCAAAAACTATTCATGGTTGGTTTTTAAATTTGTATACGTAGTTTATTTCTCAAGTATTTCGTTAAGCTTACGCGAATACATAGATGCACAAAACAATAAGTACCTAATATTTAGTTACATTCAATAAAATATAATTCACTTGGTCGTATTAGATTGCTTTTACTTCTTATTCATTAATCAGACGTTATGTTTTATCTTTAATGACTAATTACATTTCATTTGAAAATGATAATTTGATTCTCGGTTCATATTGAGTGAACAGGAGTACTTTTTGGTACTTTACAATAGGTAAGGTTTCATTAGTGCTCAATAAATGATGATGTTTATCGAGAGTTGTCATTTGAAAGTATATTTGTGGCTTTTAACGAAAAGTGTTTAAAGATGGTGATCCAATGTTTTCCATATGTTTGGGAAGAAGTGGATCCATTTCAAGGGTGATTTCTTTGGTCTCGTGCTGGGTTATGGTTTCGATTTAAGCAATAAATGCACAAACACTACATTTCATATTATTTAGTGTGATTTTAGTGATCATTATGCTTGGGTAGATTAAAATAGTTTAGAAGTGTGCATAGATGGGTTAAGAAGTGAACCCGCTTAGGATTGTAGGATGTTACACGAATCAAAAACTATTCACGCGAGAACTATTGTTGTTTAATAAATTTGTATACGTAGTTCATTTCTCAAGTATTTCGCTAAGCTTACGCGAATGCATCGATGCACAAAACAATAAGTACCTAATATTTAGTTAAATTCAATGAAATATAATTCACCTAGTCGTATTAGAATAATTTGACTTCTTATTCATTAATCAGACGTTATGTTTTATCTTTGATGACTAATTACATTTCATTCGAGAATGATAATTTGATTCTCGTTTCATATTGAGTGAACACGAGTACTTTTTGGTACTTTACAATTGGTAAGGTTTCATTAGTGCTCAATAAATGATTATGTTTATCGAGAGTTGTCATTTGAAAGTATATTTGTGGCTTTTATCGAAAAATGTTTAAAGAAGGTGATCGAATGTTGTGCATATGTTTGGGAAGAAGTGGATCCATTTCAAAGGTGATTTCTTTGGTCTCGTGCTTGGTTATGGTTTCAGTTTAAGGAATAAATGCACAAACACTACATTTCATATTGTTTAGTGTGATTTTAGTGATCATTATGCTTAGGTAGATTAGAATAGTTTAGAAGTGTGTATAGATGGCTTAAGAAGTGAAACCTCGTAGGATTGGAGTTTGTTACAGGAATAAAAAACTATTCACGCGATAACTATTATTGTTTTATAAATTTTACTACGTAGTTCATTTCTCAAGTATTTCGTTAAGTTTTCTCGAATACATAGATGCATAAAACAATAAGTACCTAATATTTAGTTAAATTCAATAAAATATAATTCACTTGGTCGTATTACATTGATTTGACTTCTTATTCATTAATCACACGTTATGTTTTATCTTTGATGACTAATTACACTTCATTCGAGAATGATAATTTGATTTTCGGTTCTTATTGAGTGAACATGAGTACTTTTTGGTACTATACAGATGGAAAGGTTTCATTGGTGCTCAATAAATGATTATGTTCATCGAGAGTTGTCATTTGGAAGTATATTTGTGGGTTATTGCGACAAGTGTTTAAACAAGGTGATCGAATGTTTTGCATATGTTTGGGAAGAAGTTGATCTATTTCAAGGGTTATTTCTTTGGTCTCGTGTTTGGTTTTTGTTTCGGTTTAAGCAATAAATGCACAAACACTACATTTCTTATTGTTTAGTGTGATTGATGTGATCATTATGCTTGGGCTAGATTTAAATAGTTTAGAAGTGTGTATAGATGGCTTAAGAAGTGAAACCGGGTAGGATTGGAGGTTGTTACAGGAATCAAAAACTATTCACGCGAGAACTATTGTTGTTTTATAAATTTGTATACGTAGTTCATTTCTCAAGTATTTCGTTAAGCTTACGCGAATACATGGATGCACAAAACAATAAGTACCTAATATTTAGTTAAATTCAATGAAATATAATTCACTTGGTCGTATTAGAATGATTTGACTTCTTATTCATTCATCACACGTTATGTTTTATCTTTAATGACTAATTACATTTCATTGGATAATGATAATTTGATTCGCGGTTCATATTGATTGAACACGAGTACTTTTTGGTACTTTACAATTGGTAAGGTTTCATTGGTGCTCAATAAATGTTATGTTTATCGAGAGTTGTCATTTGAAAGTATATTTGTGACTTTTAGCGAAAAGTGTTTAAAGATGGTGATCGAATGTTTTGCATATGTTTGGGAAGAATTGGATCCATTCCAAGGGTGATTTCTTTGGTCTCGTGCTTGGTTATGGTTTCAGTTTAAGCAATAAATGCACAAACACTACATTTCATATTGTTTAGTGTGATTTTAGTGATCATTATGCTTGGGTAGATTAGAATAGTTTAGAAGTGTGTATAGATGGCTTAAGAAGTGAAAACGCGTAGGATTGGGTATTGTTACAGGAATCAAAAACTATTCACGCGAGAACTATTGTTGTTTTATAAATTTTACTACGTAGTTCATTTCTCAAGTATTTCGTTAAGTTTTCGCGAATACATAGATGCACAAAACAATAAGTACCTAATATTTAGTTAAATTCAATAAAATATAATTCACTTGGTCGTATTACATTGATTTGATTTCTAATTCATTAATCACACGTTATGTTTTATCTTTGATGACTAATTACACTTCATTCGAGAATGATAATTTGATTTTTGGTTCTTATTGAGTGAACACGAGCACTTTTTGGTACTATACAGATGGAAAGGTTTCATTGGTGCTCAATAAATGATTATGTTCATCGAGAGTTGTCATTTGGAAGTATATTTGTGGGTTATTGCGACAAGTGTTTAAACAAGGTGATCGAATGTTTTGCATATGTTTGGGAAGAAGTTGATCTATTTCAAGGGTTATTTCTTTGGTCTCGTGTTTGGTTTTTGTTTTGGTTTAAGCAATAAATGCATAAACACTACATTTCTTATTGTTTAGTGTGATTGATGTGATCATTATGCTTGGGCTAGATTTAAATAGTTTAGAAGTGTGTATAGATGGCTTAAGAAGTGAAACCGGGTAGGATTGGAGGTTGTTACAGGAATCAAAAACTATTCACGCGAGAACTATTGTTGTTTTATAAATTTGTATACGTAGTTCATTTCTCAAGTATGTCGTTAAGCTTACGCGAATACATGGATGCACAAAACAATAAGTACCTAATATTTAGTTAAATTCAATGAAATATAATTCACTTGGTTGTATTAGAATGATTTGACTTCTTATTCATTCATCACACGTTATGTTTTATCTTTAATGACTAATTACATTTCATTCGATAATGATAATTTGATTCGCGGTTCATATTGAGTGAACACGAGTACTTTTTGCTACTTTACAATTGGTAAGGTTTCATTGGTGCTTAATAAACGATTATGTTTATTGAGAGTTGTCATTTGAAAGTATATTTGTGGCTTTTAGCGAAAAGTGTTTAAAGATGGTGATCGAATGTTTTGCATATGTTTGGGAAGAATTGGATCCATTCCAAGGGTGATTTCTTTGGACTCGTGCTTGGTTATGGTTTCAGTTTAAGCAATAAATGCACAAACACTACATTTCATAATGTTTAGTGTGATTTTAGTGATCATTATGCTTGGGTAGATTAGAATAGTTTAGAAGTGTGTATAGATGGCTTAAGAAGTGAAACCGCGTAGGATTGGGGTTTGTTACAGGAGTCAAAAACTATTCACGTGAGAACTATTGTTGTTTTATAAATTTGTATACGTACTTCATTTCTCAAGTATTTCGTCAAGCTTACGTGAATACATGGATGCACAAAACAATAAGTACCTAATATTTAGTTAAATTCAATGAAATATAATTCACTTGGTCGTATTAGAATGATTTGACTTCTTATTCATTCATCACACGTTATGTTTTATCTTTAATGACTAATTACAATTCATTCGATAATGATAATTTGATTCGCGGTTCATATTGAGTGAATACGAGTAATTTTTGGTACTTTACAATTGGTAAGGTTTCATTGGTGCTTAATAAATGATTATGTTTATTGAGAGTTGTCATTTGAAAGTATATTTGTGGCTTTCAGCGAAAAGTGTTTAAAGATGGTGATCGAATGTTTTGCATATGTTTGGGAAGAAGTGGTTACATTTCAAGGGTGATTTCTTTGGTCTCGTGCTTGGTTATGGTTTCGGTTTAAGCAATAAATGAAAAAACACTACATTTCTTATTGTTTAGTGTGATTTTAGTGATCATTATGCTTGGGTAGATTAAAATAGTATAGAAGTGTGAATAGATGGGTTAAGAAGTTAAACCGCTTAGGATTGGAGGTTGTTACAGGAATCAAAAACTATTCACGCGAGAACTATTGTTGTTTTATAAATTTGTATACGTAGTTCATTTCTCAAGTATTTCGTTAAGCTTACTCGAATACATGGATGCACAAAACAATAAGTACCTAATATTTAGTTAAATTCAATGAAATATAATTCACTTGGTCGTATTAGAATGATTTGACTTCTTATTCATTCATCACACGTTATGTTTTATCTTTAATGACTAATTTCAATTCATTCGATAATGATAATTTGAGTCGCGGTTCATATTGATTGAACACGAGTACTTTTTGGTACTTTACAATTGGTAAGGTTTCATTAGTGCTCAATAAATGATAATGTTTATCGAGAGTTGTCATTTGAAAGTATATTTGTGACTTTTAGCGAAAAGTGTTTAAAGATGGTGATCGAATGTTTTGCATATGTTTGGGAAGAATTGGATCCATTCCAAGGGTGATTTCTTTGGACTCGTGCTTGGTTATGGTTTCAGTTTAAGCAATAAATGCACAAACACTACATTTCATATTGTTTAGTGTGATTTTAGTGATCATTATGCTTGGGTAGATTAGAATAGTTTAGAATTGTGTATAGATGGCTTAAGAAGTGAAACCGCGTAGGATTGGGGTTTGTTACAGGAGTCAAAAACTATTCACGCGAGAACTATTGTTGTTTTATAAATTTTACTACGTAGTTCATTTCTCAAGTATTTCGTTAAGTTTTCGCGAATACATAGATGCACAAAACAATAAGTACCTAATATTTAGTTAAATTCAATTAAATATAATTCACTTGGTCGTATTACATTGATTTGACTTCTTATTCATTAATCACACGTTATGTTTTATCTTTGATGACTAATTACACTTCATTCGAGAATGATAATTTGATTTTCGGTTCTTATTGAGTGAACACGAGCACTTTTTGGTACTATACAGATGGAAAGGTTTCAAATAAATGATTATGTTCATCGAGAGTTGTCATTTGGAAGTATATTTGTGGGTTATTACGACAAGTGTTTAAAGATCGAATGTTTTGCATATGTTTGGGAAGAGTTGATCTATTTCAAGGGTTATTTCTTTGGTCTCGTGTTTGGTTTTTGTTTTGGTTAAGCAATAAATGCACAAACACTACATTTCTATTGTTTAGTGTGATTGATGTGATCTTATGCTTGGGCTAGATTTAAATAGTTTAGAAGTGTGTATAGATGGCTTAAGAAGTGAAACCGGGTAGGATTGGAGGTTGTTACAGGAATCAAAAACTATTCACGCGAGAACTATTGTTGTTTTATAAATTTGTATACGTAGTTCATTTCTCAAGTATTTCGTTAAGCTACGCGAATACATGGATGCACAAAACAATAAGTACCTAATATTTAGTAAATTCAATGAAATATAATTCACTTGGTTGTATAGAATGATTTGACTTCTTATTCATCATCACACGTTATGTTTTACTTTAAAGACTAATACATTTCATTCGATAATGATAATTGATTCGCGGTTCATATTGAGTGAATACGAGTACTTTTTGGTACTTTACAATTGGTAAGGTTTCATTGGTGCTTAATAATTTGTGGCTTTAGCGAAAGTGTTTAAAGATGGTGATCGAATGTTTTGCATATGTTTGGAAGAAGTGGTTCCATTTCAAGGGTGATTTCTTTGGTCTCGTGCTTGGTTATGGTTTCGGTTTAAGCAATAAATGAAAAAACACTACATTCTTATTGTTTAGTGTGATTTAGTGATCATTATGCTTGGGTAGATTAAAATAGTTTAGAAGTGTGAATAGATGGGTTAAGAAGTGAAACCGCTTAGGATTGGAGGTTGTTACAGGAATCAAAAATTATTCACGCGAGAACTATTGTTGTTTTATAAATTTGTATACGTAGTTCATTTCTCAAGTATTTCGTTAAGCTTACGCGAATACATGGATGCACAAAACAATAAGTACCTAATATTTAGTTAAATTCAATGAATATAATTCACTGGTCGTATTAGAATGATTTGACTTCTTATTCATTCATCACACGTTATGTTTTATCTTTATGACTAATTACATTTCATTCGATAATGATAATTTGATTCGCGGTTCATATTGATTGAACACGAGTACTTTTGGTACTTTACAATTGGTAAGGTTTCATTGGTGCTCAATAAATGATTATGTTTATCGAGAGTTGTCATTTGAAAGTATATTTGTGACTTTAGCGAAAAGTGTTTAAAGATGGTGATCGAATGTTTTGCATATGTTTGGGAAGAAGTGGATCCATTCCAAGGGTGATTTCTTTGGTCTCGTGCTGGTTATGGTTTGGTTTAAGCAATAAATGCACAAACACTACATTTCTTATTGTTTAGTGTGATTTAGTGATCATTATGCTTGGGTAGATTAAATAGTTTAGAAGTGTGTATAGATGGCTTAAGAAGTGAAACCGCGTAGGATTGGGGTTTTTACAGGAATCAAAAACTATTCACGCGAGAACTATGTTGTTTTATAAATTTTTCTACGTAGTTCATTTTCAAGTATTTCGTTAAGCTTTCGCGAATACATAGATGCACAAAACAAATACCTAATATTTAGTTAAATTCAATAAAATATAATTCACTTGGTCGTATTACTTGATTTGACTTCTTATTCATTAATCACACGTTATTTTATCTTTGATGACTAATTACATTTCATTCGAGAATGATAATTGATTTTCGGTTCTTATTGAGTGAACACGAGCACTTTTTGGTACTATACAGAGTAAGGTTTCATTGGTGCTCAATAAATGATTATGTTCATCGAGAGTTGTCATTTGGAAGTATATTGTGGGTTATTGCGAAAAGTGTTTAAAGAAGGTGATCGAATGTTTTGCATATGTTGGGAAGAAGTGGATCTATTTCAAGGGTTATTTCTTGGTCTCGTGTTTGGTTTTTGTTTTGGTTTAAGCAATAAATGCACAAACACTACATTTCTTATTGTTTAGTGTGATTGAGTGATCATTATGCTTGGGCTAGATTAAATAGTTTAGAAGTGTGTATAGATGGTTAAGAAGTGAAACCGGGTAGAATTGGAGGTTGTTACTGGAATCAAAAACTATTCACGCGAGAACTATTGTTGTTTTATAAATTTGTATACGTAGTTCATTTCTCAAGTATTTCGTTAAGCTTACGCGAATACATGGATGCACAAAACAATAAGTACCTAATATTTAGTTAAATTCAATGAAATATAATTCACTTGGTCGTATTAGAATGATTTGACTTCTTATTCATTCATCAAACGTTATGTTTTATCTTGAATGACTAATTACATTTCATTCGATAATGATAATTTGATTCGCGGTTCATATTGAGTGAGCACGAGTACTTTTTGGTACTTTACAATTGCTAAGGTTTCATTGGTGCTCAATAAATGATTATGTTTATTGAGAGTTGTCATTTGAAAGTATATTTGTGGCTTTTAGCGAAAAGTGTTTAAAGATGGTGATCGAATGTTTTGCATATGTTTGGGAAGAAGTGGTTCCATTTCAAGGGTGATTTCTTTGGTCTCGTGCTTGGTTATGGTTTCGGTTTAAGCAATAAATGCAAAAACACTACATTTCTTATTGTTTCGTGTGATTTTAGTGATCATTATGCTTGGGTAGATTAAAATAGTTTAGAAGTGTGAATAGATGGGTTAAGAAGTGAAACCGCTTAGGATTGGAGGTTGTTAAATCAAAACTATTCACGCGAGAACTATTGTTGTTTATAAATTTGTATACGTAGTTCATTTCTCAAGTATTTCGTTAAGCTTACGCGAATACATGGATGCACAAAACAATAAGTACCTAATATTTAGTTAAATTCAATGAAACATAATTCACTTGGTCGTATTAGAATGATTTGACTTCTTATTCATTCATCACACCTTATGTTTTATCTTTAATGACTAATTACTTTTCATTCGATAATGATAATTTGATTCGCGGTTCATATTGAGTGAACACGAGTACTTTTTGGTACTTTACAATTGGTAAGGTTTCATTGGTGCTCAATAAATGATTATGTTTATCGAGACTTGTCATTTGAAAGTACATTTGTGGCTTTTAGCAAAAAGTGTTTAAAGATGGTGATCGAATGTTTTGCATATGTTTGGGAAGAAGTGGTTCCATTTCAAGGGTGATTTCTTTGGTCTCGTGCTTGGTTATGGTTTCGGTTTAAGCAATAAATGCAAAAACCCTACATTTCTTATTGTTTAGTGTGATTTTAGTGATCATTATGCTTGGGTAGATTAAAATAGTCTAGAAGTGTGAATAGATGGGTTAAGAAGTGAAACCGCTTAGGATTGGAGGTTGTTACAGGAATCAAAAACTATTCACGCGAGAACTATTATTGTTTTATAAATTTGTATACGTAGTTCATTTCTCAAGTATTTCGTTAAGCTTACGCGAATACATGGATGCACAAAACAATAGGTACCTAATATTTAGTTAAATTCAATGAAATATAATTCACTTGGTCGTATTAGAATGATTTGACTTCTTATTCATTCATCACACGTTATGTTTTATCTTTAATGACTAATTACATTTCATTCGATAATGATAATTTGTTTCGTGGTTCATATTGAGTGAACACGAGTACTTTTTGGTACTTTACAATTGGTAAGGTTTCAATGGTGCTCAATAAATGATTATGTTTATCGAGAGTTGTCATTTGAAAGTATATTTGTGGCTTTTAGCAAAAAGTGTTTAAAGATGGTGATCGAATGTTTTCCATATGTTTGGGAAGAAGTGGTTCCATTTCAAGGGTGATTTCTTTGGTCTCGTGCTTGGTTATGGTTTCGGTTTAAGCAATAAATGCAAAAAACATACATTTCTTATTGTTTAGTGTGATTTTAGTGATCATTATGCTTGGGGATTAAAATAGTTTAGAAGTGTGAATAGATGGGTAAGAAGTGAAACCGCTTAGGATTGGAGGTTGTTACAGAATCAAAAACTATTCACGCGAGAACTATTATTGTTTTATAAATTTGTATACGTAGTTCATTTCTCAAGTATTTCGTTAAGCTTACGCGAATACATGGATGCACAAAACAATAAGTACCTAATATTTAGTTAAATTCAATGAAATATAATTCACTTGGTCGTATTAGAATGATTTGACTTCTTATTCATTCATCACACGTTATGTTTTATCTTTGATGAATAATTACATTTCATTCGATAATGATAATTTGATTCTCGGTTCATATTGAGTGAACACGAGTACTTTTTGGTACTTTACAATTGGTAAGGTTTCATTGGTGCTCAATAAATGATTATGTTTATCGAGAGTTGTCATTTGAAAGTATATTTGTGGCTTTTAGCGAAAAGTGTTTAAAGATGGTGATCGAATGTTTTGCATATGTTGGGAAGAAGTGGATCCATTTCAAGGGTGATTTCTTTGGTTTCGTGCTTGGTTATGGTTTCGGTTAAGCAATAAATGCAAAAACACTACATTTCTTATTGTTTAGTGTGATTTTAGTGATCATTATGCTTGGGTAGATTAAAATAGTCTAGAAGTGTGAATAGATGGGTTAAGAAGTGAAACCGCTTAGGATTGGAGGTTGTTACAGGAATCAAAAACTATTCACGCGAGAGAATATTGTTGTTTTATAAATTTGTATACGTAGTTCATTTCTCAAGTATTCGTTAAGCTTACGCGAATACATGGATGCACAAAACAATAAGTACCTAATATTTAGTTAAATTCAATGAAATATAATTCACTTGGTCGTATTAGAATGATTTGACTTCTTATTCATCATCACACGTTATGTTTTATCTTGATGACTAATTACATTTCATTCGAAATGATAATTTGATTCTCGGTTCATATTGAGTGAACACGAGTACTTTTTGGTACTTTACAATTGTAAGGTTTCATTGGTGCTCAATAAATGATTATGTTTATCGAGAGTTGTCATTTGAAAGTATATTTGTGGCTTTTAGCAAAAAGTGTTTAAAGATGGTGATCGAATGTTTTGCATATGTTTGGGAGGAAGTGGTTCCATTTCAAGGGTGATTTCTTTGGTCTCGTGCTTGGTTATGGTTTCGGTTTAAGCAATAAATGCAAAAACACTACATTTCTTATTGTTTAGTGTGATTTTAGTGATCATTATGCTTGGGTAGATTAAAATAGTCTAGAAGTGTGAATAGATGGGTTAAGAAGTGAAACCGCTTAGGATTGGAGGTTGTTACAGGAATCAAAACTATTCACACGAGAACTATTATTGTTTTATAAATTTGTATACGTAGTTCATTTCTCAAGTATTTCGTTAAGCTTTCGCGAATACATGGATGCACAAAACAATAAGTACCTAATATTTAGTTAAATTCAATGAAATATAATTCACTTGGTCGTATTCGATTGATTTGACTTCTTATTCATTAATCACACGTTAAGTTTTATCTTTGATGACTAATTACATTTCATTCGAGAATGATAATTTGATTCTCGGTTCATATTGAGTGAACACGAGTATAGATGGCTTAAGATGTGAAACCGCGAGAGTTGTCATTTGGAAGAATATTTGTGGCTTATAGCGAAAAGTGTTTAAAGAAGATGATCGAATGTTTTTCATATGTTTGGGAAGAAGTGGATCCATTTCAAGGGTGATTTCTTTGTTCTCGTATTTGGTTTAAGCAATAAATGCACAAACACTACATTTCTTATTGTTTAGTGTGATTGAAGTGATCATTAGCTTGGGCTAGATTAAATAGTTTAGAAGTTGTATAGATGGCTTAAGAAGTGAAACCGCGTAGGATTGGAGGTTGTTACAGGAATCAAAAACTACACACGAGAACTATGGTTGTTTTTAAAATTTGTATACGTAGTTCATTTCTCAAGTATTTCGTTAAGCTTACGCGAATACGGATGCACAAAACAATAAGTACCTAATATTTAGTTAAATTCAATGAAATATAATTCACTTGGTCGTATTAGATTGATTTGACTTCTTATTCATTAACAGACGTTATGTTTTATCTTAATGACTAATTACATTTCATTCGAAAATGATAATTTGATTCTCCGTTCATATTGAGTGAACAGGAGTACTTTTGGTACTTTACAATTGGTAAGGTTTCATTAGTGCTCAATAAATGATTATGTATCGAGAGTTGTCATTTGAAAGTATATTTGTGGCTTTTAGCGAAAAGTGTTTAAAGATGGTGATCAATGTTTTCCATATGTTTGGGAAGAAGTGGATCCATTTCAAGGGTGATTTCCTTGGTCTCGTGCTTGGTTATGGTTTCGGTTTAAGCAATAAATGCAAAAACTACATTTCTTATTGTTTAGTGTGATTTTAGTGATCATTTTGCTTGGGTAGATTAAAATAGTTTAGAAGTGTGAATAGATGGGTAAGAAGTGAACCGCTTAGGATTGGAGGTTGTTACACGAATCAAAAACTATTCACGCGAAACTATTGTTGTTTTATAAATTGTATACGTAGTTCATTCTCAAGTATTTCGTTAAGCTTACGCGAATACATGGATGCACAAAACAATAAGTACCTAATATTTAGTTAAATTCAATGAAATATAATTCACTTGGTCGTATTAGAATGATTTGACTTCTTATTCATTCATCCCACGTTATGTTTTATCTTTGATGACTAATTACATTTCATTCGATAATGATAATTTGATTCTCGGTTCATATTGAGTGAACACGAGTACTTTTTGGTACCTTACAATTGGTAAGGTTTCATTGGTGCTCAATAAATGATTATGCTCATCGAGAGTTGTCATTTGGAAGTATATTTGTGGCTTACAGCGAAAAGTGTTTAAAGAAGATGATCGAATGTTTTGCATATGTTTGGGAAGAAGTGGATCCATTTCAAGGGTGATTTCTTTGGTCTCGTGTTTGGTTTTCATTTTGGTTTAAGCAATAAATGCACAAACACTACATTTCTTATTTGTTTAGTGTGATTGAAGTGATCATTATGCTTGGCTAGATTTAATAGTTTAGAAGTGTTTATAGATGGCTTAAGAAGTGAAAAACGTAGGATGGAGGTTGTTACAGGAATCAAAAACTATTCACGCGAAAACTATTGTTGTTTTATAAATTGTATACGTAGTTCATTTCTCAAGTATTTCGTTAAGCTTACGTGAATACATGGATGCACAAAACAATAAGTACCGAATATTTAGTTAAATTCAGTGAAATATAATTCACTTGGTCGTATTAGATTGATTTACTTCTTATTCATTAATCAGACGTTATGTTTTATCTTTAATGACTAATTACATTTCATTCGAAAATGATAATTTGATTCTCGGTTCATATTGAGTGAACAGGAGTATTTTTTGGTACTTTACAATTGGTAAGGTTTCATTAGTGCTCAATAAATGATTATGTTTATCGAGAGTTGTCATTTGAAAGTATATTTGTGGCTTTTAACGAAAAGTGTTTAAAGATGGTGATCCAATGTTTTCCATATGTTTAGGAAGAAGTGGATCCATTTCAAGGGTGATTTCCTTGGTCTCGTGCTTGGTTATGGTTTCGGTTTAAGCAATAAATGCACAAACACTACATTTCTTATTATTTAGTGTGATTTTAGTGATCATTTTGCTTGGGTAGATTAAAATAGTTTAGAAGTGTGAATAGATGGGTTAAGAAGTGAACCCGCTTAGGATTGTAGGATGTTACACGAATCAAAAACTATTCACGCGAAAACTATTGTTGTTTAATAAATTTGTATACGTAGTTCATTTCTCAAGTATTTCGTTAAGCTTACGCGAATGCATGGATGCACAATACAATAAGTACCTAATATTTAGTTAAATTCAATGAAATATAATTCACTTGGTCGTATTAGAATGATTTGACTTCTTATTCATTCATCACACGTTATGTTTTATCTTTGATGACTAATTATATTTCATTCGATAATGATAATTTGATTCTCGGTTCATATTGAGTGAACACGAGTACTTTTTGGTACCTTACAATTGGTAAGGTTTCATTCGTGCTCAATAAATGATTATGTTCATCGAGAGTTGTCATTTGGAAGTATATTTGTGGCTTACAGCGAAAAGTGTTTAAAGAAGATGATCGAATGTTTTGCATATGTTTGGGAAGAAGTGGATCCATTTCAAGGGTGATTTCTTTGGTCTCGTGTTTGGTTTTCGTTTTGGTTTAAGCAATAAATGCACAAACACTACATTTCTTATTTGTTTAGTGTGATTGAAGTGATCATTATGCTTGGGCTAGATTTAAATAGTTTAGAAGTGTTTATAAATAGCTTAAGAAGTGAAACCGCGTAGGATTGGAGGTTCTTACAGGAATCAAAAACTATTCACGCGAAAACTATTGTTGTTTTATAAATTTATATACGTAGTTCATTTCTCAAATATATTTTTAAGCTTACGTGAATACATGGATGCACAAAACAATAAGTACCTAATATTTAGTTAAATTCAATGAAATATAATTCACTTGGTCGTATTAGAATTATTTGACTTCTTATTCATTCATCACACGTTATGTTTTATCTTTAATGACTAATTACATTTCATTCGATAATGATAATTTCATTCGCGGTTCATATTGAGTGAACATGAGTACTTTTTGGTACTTTACAATTGGTAAGGTTTCATTGGTGCTCAATAAATGATTATGTTTATCGAGAGTTGTCATTTGAAAGTATATTTGTGGCTTTTAGCGAAAAGTGTTTAAAGATGGTGATCGAATGTTTTGCATATGTTTGGGAAGAAGTGGTTCCATTTCAAGGGTGATTTCTTTGGTCTCGTGCTTGGTTATGGTTTCGGTTTAAGCAATAAATGCAAAAACACTACATTTCTTATTGTTTAGTGTGATTTTAGTGATCATTATGCTTGGGTAGATTAAAATAGTCTAGAAGTGTGAATAGATGGGTTAAGAAGTGAAACCGCTTAGGATTGGAGGTTGTTACAGGAATCAAAAACTATTCACGCGAGAACTATTGTGTTTTATAAATTTGTATACGTAGTTCATTTCTCAAGTATTTCGTTAAGCTTTCGCGAATACATGGATGCACAAAAACAATAAGTACCTAATATTAGTTAAATTCAATGAAATATAATTCACTTGGTCGTATTGATTGATTTGACTTCTTATTCATTAATCACACGTTAAGTTTTATCTTTGATGACTAATTACATTTCATTCGAGAATGATAATTTGATTCTCGGTTCATATTGAGTGAACACGGTAGTATAGAGGGCTTAGAAATGAAACGCGAGAGTTGTCATTTGGAGTATATTTGTGGCTTATAGCGAAAAGTGTTTAAAGAAGATGATCGAATGTTTTTCATATGTTTGGGAAGAAGTGGATCCATTTCAAAGGTGATTTCTTTGTTCTCGTATTTGGTTTTCGTTTTGGTTTGAGCAATAAATGCACAAACACTACACTTCTTATTGTTTAGTGTGATTGAAGTCATCATTATGCTTGGGCTAGTTTTAAATAGTTTAGAAGTGTGTATAGATGGCTTAAGAAGGGAAACCGCGTAGGATTGGAGGTTGTTACACGAATCAAAAACTATTCACGTGAGAACTATTGTTGTTTTTTAAATTTGTATACGTAGTTCATTTCTCAAGTATTTCGTTAAGCTTACGCGAACACATGGATGTACAAAATAATAAGTACCTAATATTTAGTTAAATTCAATGAAATATAATTCACTTGGTCGTATTAGAATGATTTGACTTCTTATTCATTCATCACACGTTATATTTTATCTTTGATGAATAATTACATTTCATTCGATAATGATAATTTGATTCTCAGTTCATATTGAGTGAACACGAGTACTTTTTGGTACTTTACAATTGGTAAGGTTTCATTGGTACTCAATAAATGATTATGTTTATCGAGAGTTGTCATTTGAAAGTATATTTGTTGCTTTTAGCGAAAAGTGTTTAAAGATGGTGATCGAAAGTTTTCCATATGTTTGGGAAGAAGTGGATCCATTTCAAGGGTGATTTCTTTGGTCTCGTGCTTGGTTATGGTTTCGGTTTAAGCAATAAATGCACACAAAACTACATTCTTATTGTTAGTGTGATTTAGTGATCATTATGCTTGGGTAGATTAAAATAGTTAGAGGTGTGAATAGATGGGTTAAGAAGTGAACCGCTTAGGATTGGAGGTTGTTACAGAAATCAAAAACTATTTACGTGAGAACTATTGTTGTTTTATAAATTTGTATACGTAGTTCATTTCTCAAGTATTTCGTTAAGCTTTCGCGAATACATGGATACACAAAACAGTAAGTACCTAATATTTAGTTAAATTCAATGAAATATAATTCACTTGGTCGTATTAGAATGATTTGACTTCTTATTCATTAATCACACGTTATGTTTATCTTTGATGACTAATTACATTTCATTCGAGAATGATAATTTGATTCTCGTTCATATTGAGTGAACACGAGTACTTTTTGGTACTTTACAATTGGTAAGGTTTCATTGGTGCTCAATAAATGATTATGTTTACCGAGAGTTGTCATTTGAAAGTATATTTGTGGCTTTTAGCGAAAAGTGTTTAAAGATGGTGATCGAAAGTTTTCCATATGTTTGGGAAGAAGTGGATCCATTTCAAGGGTGATTTCTTTGGTCTCGTGCTTGGTTATGGTTTCGGTTTAAGCAATAAATGCACAAACACTACATTTCTTATTGTTTAGTGTGATTTTAGTGATCACTATGCTTGGGTTGATTAAAATAGTTTAAAAGTGTGAATGGATGGGTTAAGAAGTGAACCCGCTTAGGATTGGAGGTTGTTACAGGAATCAAAAACTATTTACGCCAGAACTATTGTTGTTTTATAAATTTGTATACGTAGTTCATTTCTCAAGTATTTCGTTAAGCTTTCGCGAATACATGGATGCACAAAACAGTAAGTACCTAATATTTAGTTAAATTCAATGAAATATAATTCACTTGGTCGTATTAGAATGATTTGACTTCTTATTCATTCATCACACGTTATGTTTTATCTTTGATGACTAATTACTATTCATTCGATAATGATAATTTGATTCTCGGTTCATATTGAGTGAACACGAGTACTTTTTGGTACTTTACAATTGGTAAGGTTTCATTGGTGCTCAATAAATGATTATGTTTACCGAGAGTTGTCATTTGAAAGTATATTTGTGGCTTTTAGCGAAAAGTGTTTAAAGATGGTGATCGAAAGTTTTCCATATGTTTGGGAAGAAGTGGATCCATTTCAAGGGTGATTTCTTTGGTCTCGTGCTTGGTTATGGTTTCGGTTTAAGCAATAAATGCACAAACACTACATTTCTTATTGTTTAGTGTGATTTTAGTGATCACTATGCTTGGGTTGATTAAAATAGTTTAGAGGTGTGAATAGATGGGTTAAGAAGTGAACCCGCTTAGGATTGGAGGTTGTTACAGAAATCAAAAACTATTTACGTGAGAACTATTGTTGTTTTATAAATTTGTATACGTAGTTCATTTCTCAAGTATTTCGTTAAGCTTTCGCGAATACATGGATACACAAAACAGTAAGTACCTAATATTTAGTTAAATTCAATGAAATATAATTCACTTGGTCGTATTAGAATGATTTGACTTCTTATTCATTCATCACACATTATGTTTTATTTTTGATGACTAATTACTATTCATTCGATAATGATAATTTGATTCTCGGTTCATATTGAGTGAACACGAGTACTTTTTGGTACTTTACAATTGGTAAGGTTTCATTGGTGCTCAATAAATGATTATGTTTACCGAGAGTTGTCATTTGAAAGTATATTTGTGGCTTTTAGCGAAAAGTGTTTAAAGATGGTGATCGAAAGTTTTCCATATGTTTGGGAAGAAGTGGATCCATTTCAAGGGTGATTTCTTTGGTCTCGTGCTTGGTTATGGTTTCGGTTTAAGCAATAAATGCACAAACACTACATTTCTTATTGTTTAGTGTGATTTAGTGATCATTAGCTTGGTTGATTATAGTTTATGAGTTATATGTTTAGTTAAGTGTGAAGATGGGTTAAGAGTGAACCGCTTAGGATTGGAGGTTGTTACAGGAATCAAAAACTATTCACGCCAGAACTATTGTTGTTTTATAAATTTGTATACGTAGTTCATTTCTCAAGTATTTCGTTAAGCTTTCGCGAATACATGGATGCACAAAACAGTAAGTACCTAATATTTAGTTAAATTCAATGAAATATAATTCACTTGGTCGTATTAGAATGATTTGACTTCTTATTCATTCATCACACGTTATGTTTTATCTTTGATGACTAATTACTATTCATTCGATAATGATAATTTGATTCTCAGTTCATATTGAGTGAACACGAGTACTTTTTGGTACTTTACAATTGGTAAGGTTTCATTGGTACTCAATAAATGATTATGTTTATCGAGAGTTGTCATTTGAAAGTATATTTGTTGCTTTTAGCGAAAAGTGTTTAAAGATGGTGATCGAAAGTTTTCCATATGTTTGGGAAGAAGTGGATCCATTTCAAGGGTGATTTCTTTGGTCTCGTGCTTGGTTATGGTTTCGGTTTAAGCAATAAATGCACAAACACTACATTTCTTATTGTTTAGTGTGATTTTAGTGATCACTATGCTTGGGTTGATTAAAATAGTTTAGAGGTGTGAATAGATGGGTTAAGAAGTGAACCCGCTTAGGATTGGAGGTGTTACAGGAATCAAAAACTATTACGTGAGAACTATTGTTGTTTTATAAATTTGTATACGTAGTTCATTTCTCAAGTATTTCGTTAAGCTTTCGCGAATACATGGATGCACAAAACAATAAGTACTAATATTTAGTTAAATTCAATGAATATAATTCACTTGGTCGTATTAGAATGATTTGACTTCTTATTCATTAATCACACGTTATGTTTTATCTTTGATGACTAATTCATTTCATTCGATAATGATAATTTGATTCTCAGTTCATATTGAGTGAACACGAGTACTTTTTGGTACTTTACAATTGGTAAGGTTTCATTGGTACTCAATAAATGATTATGTTTATCGAGAGTTTTCATTTGAAAGTATATTTGTGGCTTTTAGCGAAAAGTGTTTAAAGATGGTGATCGAAAGTTTTCCATATGTTTGGGAAGAAGTGGATCCATTTCAAGGGTGATTTCTTTGCTCTCGTGCTTGGTTATGGTTTCGGTTTAAGCAATAAATGCACAAACATACATTTCTTATTGTTTAGTGTGATTTTAGTGATCATTATGCTTGGGTAGATTAAATAGTTAGAAGTGTGAATAGATGGGTAAGAAGTGAAACCGCTTAGGATTGGAGGTTGTTACTGGAATCAAAAACTATTTACGCCAGAACTATTGTTGTTTTATAAATTTGTATACGTAGTTCATTTCTCAAGTATTTCGTTAAGCTTTCGCGAATACATGGATGCACAAAACAGTAAGTACCTAATATTTAGTTAAATTCAATGAAATATAATTCACTTGGTCGTATTAGAATGATTTGACTTCTTATTCATTCATCACACGTTATATTTTATCTTTGATGACTAATTACTATTCATTCGATAATGATAATTTGATTCTCGGTTGATATTGGTGAACACGAGTACTTTTTGGTACATTACAATTGGTAAGGTTTCATTGGTGCTCAATAAATGATTATGTTTATCGAGAGTTGTCATTTGAAAGTATATTTGTGGCTTTTAGCGAAAAGTGTTTAAAGATGGTGATCGAATATTTTGCATATGTTTGGGAAGAAGTGGTTTCATTTAAAGAGTGATTTCTTTGGTCTCGTGCTTGGTTATCGTTTCCGTTTAAGCAATAAATGCAAAAATACTACATTTCTTATTGTTTAGTGTGATTTTAGTGATCATTATGCTTGGGTAGATAAAACAGTTTAGAAGTGTGAATAGATGGGTTAAGAAGTGAAACCGCTTAGGATTGGAGGTTGTTACAGAAATCAAAAACTATTCACACGAGAACTATTATTGTTTTATAAATTTGTATACGTAGTTCATTTCTCAAGTATTTCGTTAAGCTCTCGCGAATACATGGATGCACAAAACAATAAGTACGTAATATTTAGTTAAATTCAATGAAATATAATTCACTTGGTCGTATTAGAATGATTTGACTTCTTATTCATTCATCACACGTTATGTTTTATCTTTGATGACTAATTACATTTCATTCGAGAATGATAATTTGATTCTCGGTTCATATTGAGTGAACACGAGTACTTTTGGTACTTTACAATTGGTAAGGTTTCATTGGTGCTCAATAAATGATTATGTTATCGAGAGTTGTCATTTGAAAGTATATTTGTGGCTTTTAGCGAAAAGTGTTTAAGATGGTGATCGAAAGTTTTCCATATGTTTGGGAAGAAGTGGATCCATTTCAAGGGTGATTTCTTTGCTCTGTGCTTGGTTATGGTTTGGTTTAAGCAATAAATGCACAAACACTACATTTCTTATTGTTTAGTGTGATTTTAGTGATCATTATGCTTGGGTAGATTAAAATAGTTTAGAAGTGTGAATAGATGGTTAAGAAGTGAACCCGCTTAGGATTGGAGGTTGTTACAGGAATCAAAAACTATTCACGTGAGAACTATTGTTGTTTTATAAATTTGTATACGTAGTTCATTTCTCAAGTATTTCGTTAAGCTTTCGCGAATACATGGATGCACAAAACAGTAAGTACCTAATATTTAGTTAAATTCAATGAAATATATTCACTTGGTCGTATTAGATTGATTTGACTTCTTATTCATTAATCACACGTTATGTTTTATTTTGATGACTAATTACATTTCATTCGATAATGATAATTTGATTCTCGGATATTGAGTGAACACGAGTACTTTTTGGTACTTTACAATTGGTAAGTTTCATTGGTGCTCAATAAATGATTATGTTTATCGAGAGTTGTCATTTGAAAGTATATTTGTGGCTTTTAGCGAAAAGTGTTTAAAGATGGTGATCGAATATTTTGCATATGTTTGGGAAGAAGTGGATCCATTTCAAGGGTGATTTCTTTGGTCTCGTGCTTGGTTTATGGTTTCGGTTTAAGCAATAAATGCAAAAACACTACATTCTTATTGTTTAGTGTGATTTTAGTGATCATTATGCTTGGGTAGATTAAATAGTTTAGAAGTGTGAAGATGGGTTAAGAAGTGAAACCGCTTAGGATTGGAGGTTGTTACAGAATCAAAACTATTTACGCGAGAACTATTGTTTTAAAAATTTGTATACGTAGTTATTTCTCAAGTATTTCGTTAAGCTTTCGCGAATACATGGATGCACAAAACAATAAGTACCTAAATTTAGTTAATTCAATGAAATATAATTCACTTGGTCGTATTCGATTGATTTGACTTCTTATTCATTAATCACACATTATGTTTTATTTGATGACTAATTACTTTCATTCGAGAATGATAATTTGATTCTCGGTTCATATTGAGTGAACACGAGTACTTTTGGTACTTTACAATTGGTAAGGTTTCATTGGTGCTCAATAAATGATTATGTTTATCGAGAGTTGTCATTTGAAAGTATATTTGTGGCTTTTAGCGAAAAGTGTTTAAAGATGGTGATCGAAAGTTTTCCATATGTTTGGGAAGAAGTGGATCCATTTCAAGGGTGATTTCTTTGGTCTCGTGCTTGGTTATGGTTTCGGTTTAAGCAATAAATGCACAAACACTACATTTCTTATTGTTTAGTGTGATTTTAGTGATCACTATGCTTGGGTTGATTAAAATAGTTTAAAAGTGTGAATGGATGGGTTAAGAAGTGAACCCGCTTAGGATTGGAGGTTGTTACAGGAATCAAAAACTATTTACGCCAGAACTATTGTTGTTTTATAAATTTGTATACGTAGTTCATTTCTCAAGTATTTCGTTAAGCTTTCGCGAATACATGGATGCACAAAACAGTAAGTACCTAATATTTAGTTAAATTCAATGAAATATAATTCACTTGGTCGTATTAGATTGATTTGACTTCTTATTAATCACACGTTATGTTTTATCTTTGATGACTAATTACATTTCATTCGAGAATGATAATTTGATTCTCGGTTCATATTGAGTGAACACGAGTACTTTTTGGTACTTTACAATTGGTAAGTTTCATTTGTGCTCAATAAATGATTATGTTTATCGAGAGTTGTCATTTGAAAGTATAATTGTGGCTTTTAGCGAAAGTGTTTAAGATGGTGATCGAATGTTTTGCATATGTTTGGGAAGAAGTGGATCCATTTCAAGGGTGATTTCTTTGGTCTCGTGCTTGGTTATCGTTTCGGTTTAAGCAATAAATGCACAAACACTACATTTCTTATGTTTAGTGTGATTTTAGTGATCATTATGCTTGGGTAGATTAAAATAGTTTAGAAGTGTGATAGATGGGTAAGAAGTGAAACCGCTTAGGATTGGAGGTTGTTACAGAATCAAAAACTATTCACGCGAGAACTATTGTTGTTTTATAAATTTGTATACGTAGTTCATTTCTCAAGTATTTCGTTAAGCTTTCGCGAATACATGGATGCAAAAACAATAAGTACCTAATATTTAGTTAAATTCAATGAAAATAATTCACTTGGTCGTATTAGATTGATTTGACTTCTTATTCATTAATCAACGTTATGTTTTATCTTTGATGACTAATTACATTTCATTCGAGAATGATAATTTGATTCTCGGTTCATTGAGTGAACACGAGTACTTTTTGGTACTTTACAATTGGTAAGGTTTCATTGGTGCTCAATAAATGATTATGTTTATCGAGAGTTGTCATTTGAAAGTATATTTGTGGCTTTTAAAGATGGTGATCGAAAGTTTTCCATATGTTTGGGAAGAAGTGGATCCATTTCAAGGGTGATTTCTTTGCTCTCGTGCTTGGTTATGGTTTCGGTTTAAGCAATAAATGCACAAACACTACATTTCTTATTGTTTAGTGTGATTTTAGTGATCACTATGCTTGGGTTGATTAAAATAGTTTAGAAGTATGAATAGATGGGTTAAGAAGTGAACCCGCTTAGGATTGGAGGTTGTTACAGGAATCAAAAACTATTTACGTGAGAACTATTGTTGTTTTATAAATTTGTATACGTAGTTCATTTCTCAAGTATTTCGTTAAGCTTTCGCGAATACATGGATACACAAAACAGTAAGTACCTAATATTTAGTTAAATTCAATGAAATATAATTCACTTGGTCGTATTAGAATGATTTGACTTCTTATTCATTCATCACACGTTATGTTTTATTTTTGATGACTAATTACTATTCATTCGATAATGATAATTTGATTCTCGGTTCATATTGAGTGAACACGAGTACTTTTTGGTACTTTACAATTGGTAAGGTTTCATTGGTGCTCAATAAATGATTATGTTTATCGAGAGTTGTCATTTGAAAGTATATTTGTGGCTTTTAGCGAAAAGTCTTTAAAGATGGTGATCGAATATTTTGCATATGTTTGGGAAGAAGTGGTTTCATTTAAAAAGTGATTTCTTTGGTCTTGTGCTTGGTTATGGTTTCGGTTTAAACAATAAATGCAAAAATACTACATTTCTAATTGTTTAGTGTGATTTTAGTGATCATTATGCTTGGGTAGATTAAAATAGTTTAGAAGTGTGAATAGATGGGTTAAGAAGTGAAACCGCTTAGGATTTGAGGTTGTTACAGAAATCAAAAACTATTTACGCGAGAACTATTATTGTTTTAAAAATTTGTATACGTAATTTATTTCTCAAGTATTTCGTTAAGCTTTCGCGAATACATGGATGCACAAAACAATAAGTACCTAATATATAGTTAAATTTAATGAAATATAATTTACTTGGTCGTATTCGATTGATTTGACTTCTTGTTCATTAATCACACGTTAAGTTTTATCTTTGATGACTAATTACATTTCATTCGACAATGATAATTTGATTCTCGGTTCATATTGAGTGAACACGAGTATTGATGGCTTAAGAAGTGAAACTGCGAGAGTTGTCATTTGAAAGAATAAGGCTTATAGCGAAAATTGTTTAAAGAAGATGATCGAATGTTTTGCATATGTTTGCGAAGAAGTGGATCCATTTTAAGGGTGATTTCTTTGTTCTCGTGTTTGGTTTTCATTTTGGTTTAAGCAATAAATGAACAAACACTACATTTCTTATTGTTTAGTGTGATTGAAATCATCATTATGCTTGGGCTAGTTTTAAATAGCTTAGAAGTGTGTATAGATGGCTTAAGAAGTGAAACCGCATAGGATTGGAGGTTGTTACAGGAATCAAAAACTATTCACGTGAGAACTATTGTTGTTTTTTTAATTTGTATACGTAGTTTATTTCTCAAGTATTTCGTTAAGCTTATGCGAATACATGGATGCACAAAACAATAAGTACCTAATATTGAGTTAAATTGAATGAAATATAATTCACTTGGTCGTATTAGATTGATTTGACTTCTTATTCATTAATCAGACATTATGTTTTATCTTTAATGCCTAATTACATTTTATTCGAAAATGATAATTTGATTCTCGGTTCATATTGAGTGAACAGTAGTACTTTTTGGTACTTTACAATTGGTAAGGTTTCATAGTGCTCAATAAATGATTATTTTTATCGAGAGTTGTCATTTGAAAGTATATTTGTGGCTTTTAGCGAAAAGTGTTTAAAGATGGTGATCGAAGGTTTTCCATATGTTTGGGAAGTAGTGGATCCATTTCAAGGGTGATTTCTTTGGTCTCGTGCTTGGTTATGGTTTCGGTTTAAGTAATAAATGCACAAACACTATATTTATTATTGTTTAGTGTGATTTTAGTAATCACTATGCTTGGGTTGATTAAAATAGTTTAGAAGTGTGAATAGATGGGTTAAGAAGTGAACCCGCTTAGGATTG
This sequence comes from Flaveria robusta, assembly GCA_025506415.1. NCBI lineage: Eukaryota > Viridiplantae > Streptophyta > Magnoliopsida > Asterales > Asteraceae > Flaveria > Flaveria robusta. The sequence goes on from CM046472.1 coordinate 13,701,936, forward strand.
GAGGTTGTTACTCGAATCAAAAACTATTTACGCGAGAACTATTGTTGTTTTATAAATTTGTATACGTAGTTCATTTCTCAAGTATTTCGTTAAGCTTTCGTGAATACATGGATGCACAAAACAATAAGTACCTAATATTTAGTTAAATTCAATGAAATATAATTCACTTGGTCGTATTCGATTGATTTCACTTCTTATTCATTAATCACGCCTTAAGTTTTATCTTTGATGACTAATTATATTTCATTCGAGAATAATAATTTGATTCTCGGTTCTTATTGAGTGAACACGAGTACTTTTTGGTACTATACAGTTGGAAAGGTTTCATTGGTGCTCAATAAATGATTATGTTTATCGAGAATTGTCATTTGGAAGTATATTTGTGGCTTATTGCGAAAAGTGTTTAAAGATAGTGATCGAATGTTTTGCAAATGTTTAGCTAGAATTGGATCCATTCCAAGGGTGATTTCTTTGGTCTAGTATTTGGCTTTCATTTTGGTTTAAGCAATAAATGCACAAACACTACATTTCTTATTGTTTAGTGTGATTGAAGTGATCATTATGCTTGGGCTAGATTTAAATAGTTTAGAAGTGTGTATAGATGGCTTAAGAAGTGAAACCATGTAGGATTGGAGATTGTTACACGAATCAAAAAGTATTCACGCTAGAACTATTGTTGTTTTATAAATTTGTAAACGTTGTTTGTTTCTCAAGTATTTCATTAAGCTTACAAGAATACATGGATGCACAAAACAATAAGTACCTAATATTTAGTTAAATTCAATGAAACGTAATTCACTTGGTCGTATTATAATGATTTGACTTCTTATTCATTCATCACCCGTTATGTTTTATCTTTGATGACTAATCACATTTCATACGAGAATGCTAATTTGATTCTCGGTTCTTATTGAGTGAACAAGAGTACTTTTTGATACTATACAGTTGGAAAGGTTTTATTGGTGCTCAATAAATGATTATGTTCATCGAGAATTGTCATTTGGAAGTATATTTATGACTTATTGCAACAAGTGTTTAAAGAAGGTGATCGAATGTTTTGCATATGTTTATAAGAAGTGGATCCATTTCAATGGTGCTTTCTTTGGTCTCGTGTTTGGTTTTCATTTCGGTTTAAGCAATAAATGCACAAACACTACATTTCTTATTGTTTAGTGTGATTTTAGTGATCATTATGCTTGGGTAGATTAAAATAGTTTAGAAGTGTGAATAGATGGGTTAAGAAGTGAACCCGCTTAGGATTGGAGGTTGTTACAGGAATCAAAAACTATTCACACGAGAACTATTGTTTTTTTATAAATTTGTATACGTAGTTCATTTCTCAAGTCTTTCGTTAAGCTTTCGCGAATACATGGATGCACAAAACAGTAAGTACCTAATATTTAGTTAAATTCAATGAAATATAATTCACTTGGTCGTATTCGATTGATTTGACTTCTTATTGATTAATCACATGTTAAGTTTTATCTTTGATGACTAATTACATTTCATTCGAGAATGATAATTTGATTCTCGGTTCATATTGAGTGAACACGAGTATAGATGGCTTAAGAAGTGAAACCGTTATAGTTGTCATTTGGAAAAATATTTGTGGCTTATAGCGAAAAGTGTTTAAAGAAGATGATCGAATGTTTTGCATATGTTTGGGAAGAAGTGGATCGATTTCAAGGGTGATTTCTTTGTTCTCATGTTTGGTTTTCGTTTTGGTTTAAGCAATAATTGCACAAACACTACATTTCTTATTGTTTAGTGTGATTGAAGTGATCATTATGCTTGGGCTAGATTTAAATAGTTTAGAAGTGTGTATAGATGGCTTAAGAAGTGAAACCACGTAGGATTGGAGATTATTACTGGAATCAAAAACTATTCACGCAAGAACTATTATTGTATTATAAATTTGTATACGTAGTTTATTTCTCAAGTATTTCGTTAAGCTTTCGCGAATATATAGATGCACATAACAATAAGTACCTAATATTTAGTTAAATTCAATGAAATATAATTCACTTGGTCGTATTCGATTGATTTGACTTCTTATTTATTAATCACACGTTTAGTTTTATCTTTGATGACTAATTACATTTCATTCGAGAATGATAACTGGATTCTCGGTTCATATTGAGTGAACACGAGTATAGATGGCTTAAGAAGTGAAACCGTGAGAGTTGTCATTTGGAAAAATATTTGTGGCTTATAGCGAAAAGTGTTTAAAGAAGATGATCGAATGTTTTGCATATGTTTGGGAAGAAGTGGATCGATTTCAAGGGTGATTTCTTTGTTCTCGTGTTTCGTTTTCGTTTTGGTTTAAGCAATAAATGCACAAACACTACATTTCTTATTGTTTAGTGTGATTGAAGTCATCAATATGCTTGGGCTAGTTTTAAATAGTTTAGAAGTGTGTATAGATGGCTTAAGAAGTGAAACCGTGTAGGATTAGATGTTGTTACAGAAATCAAAAACTATTCAAGCGAGAACTATTGTTGTTTTTTAAATTTGTATAAGTAGTTCATTTCTCAAGTATTTCGTTAAGCTTACGCGAGTACATGGATACACAAAACAATAAGTACGTAATATTTAGTTAAATTCAATGAAATATAATTCACGTGGTCTTATCAGATTGATTTGACTACTTATTCATTAATCAGACGTTATGTTTTATCTTTAATGACTAATTACATTTCATTCGAAAATGATAATTCGATTCTCGGTTTATATTGAGTGAACAGTAGTATTTTTTGGTACTTTACAATTGGTAAGGTTTCATTAGTGCTCAATAAATGATTATATTTATTGAGAGTTGTCATTTGAAAGTATATTTGTGACTTTTAGCGAAAAGTGTTTAAAGATGGTGATCGAATGTTTTCCATATGTTTGGGAAGAAGTTGATCCATTTCAAGGGTGATTTCTTTGGTCTCGTGCTTGGTTATCATTTTGGTTTAAGCAATAAATGCACAAACACTACATTTCTTATTGTTTAGTGTGATTGAAGTGATCATTATGCTTGGTCTAGATTTAAATAGTTTAGAAGTGTGTATAGATGGCTTAAGAAGTGAAACCGTGTAGGATTGGAGGTTGTTACACGAATCAAAAACTATTCACGCGAGAACAATTGTTGTTTTATAAATTTGTATACGTAGTTCATTTCTCAAGTATTTCGTTAAGCTTTCGCGAATATATAGATGCACATAACAATAAGTACCTAATATTTAGTTAAATTCAATGAAATATAATTCACTTGGTCGTATTCGATTGATTTGACTTCTTATTCATTAATCACACGTTTAGTTATATATTTGATGACTAATTACATTTCATTCGAGAATGATAATTTGATTCTCGGTTCATATTGAGTGAACACGAGTATAGATGGCTTAAGAAGTGAAACCGTTATAGTTGTCATTTGGAAGAATATTTGTGGCTTATAGCGAAAAGTGTTTAAAGAAGATGATCGAATGTTTTGCATATGTTTGGGAAGAAGTGGATCCATTTCAAGGGTGATTTCTTTGTTCTCTTGTTTGTTTTCGTTTTGGTTTAAGCAATAATTGCACAAACACTACATTTCTTATTGTTTAGTGTGATTGAAGTGATCATTATGCTTGGGCTAGATTTAAATAGTTTAGAAGTGTGTATCGATGGCTTAAGAAGTGAAACCACGTAGGATTGGACATTATTACAGGAATCAAAAATTATTCACGCAAGAACTATTATTGTATTATAAATTTGTATACGTAGTTCATTTCTCAAGTATTTCTTTAAGCTTTCGCAAATATATAGATGCACATAACAATAAGTACCTAATATTTAGTTAAATTCAATGAAATATAATTCACTTGGTCGTATTCGATTGATTTGACTTCTTATTTATTAATCACACGTTTAGTTTTATCTTTGATGACTAATTACATTTCATTCGAGAATGATAATTTGATTCTCGGTTCATATTGAGTGAACACGAGTATAGATGGCTTAAGAAGTGAAACCGTGAGAGTTGTCATTTGGAAGAATATTTGCCGCTTATAGCGAAAAGTGTTTAAAGAAGATGATCGAATGTTTTGCATATGTTTGGGAAGAAGTGGATCTATTTCAAGGGTGATTTCTTTGTTCTCGTGTTTGGTTTTCGTTTTGGTTTAAGCAATAAATGCACAATAACTACATTTCTTATTGTTTAGTGTGATTGAAGTCATCAATAATCTTGGGCTAGTTTTAAATAGTTTAGAAGTGTGTATAGATGGCTTAAGAAGTGAAACCGTGTAGGATTAGATGTTGTTACAGGAATCAAAAACTATTCAAGCGAGAACTATTGTTGTTTTTTTAATTTGTATAGTAGTTCTTTCATTTCAAGTATTTCGTTAAGCTTACGCGAATACATGGATACACAAAACAATAAGTACCTAATATTTAGTTAAATTCAATGAAATATAATTCACGTGGTCGTATCAGATTGATTTGACTTCTTATTCATTAATCAGACATTATGTTTTATCTTTAATGACTAATTACATTTCATTCGAAAATGATAATTCGATTCTCGGTTCATATTGAGTGAATAGTAGTACTTTTTGGTACTTTACAATTGGTAAGGTTTCATTAGTGCTCAATAAATGATTATGTTTATGGAGAGTTGTCATTTGAAAGTATATTTGTGACTTTTAGCGAAAAGTGTTTAAAGATGGTGATCGAATGTTTTCCATATGTTTGGGAAGAAGTAGATCCATTTCAAGGGTGATTTCTTTGGTCTCGTGCTTGGTTATCATTTTGGTTTAAGCAATAAATGCACAAACACTACATTTCTTATTGTTTAGTGTGATTGAAGTGATCATTATGCTTGGTCTAGATTTAAATAGTTTAGAACTGTGTATAGATGGCTTAAGAAGTGAAACCGTGTAGGATTGGAGGTTGTTACAGGAATCAAAAACTATTCACGCGAGAACCATTGTTGTTTTATAAATTTGTATACGTAGTTCATTTCTCAAGTATTTCGTTAAGCTTTCGCGAATATATAGGTGCACATAACAATAAGTACCTAATATTTAGTTAAATTCAATGAAATATAATTCACTTGGTCGTATTCGATTGATTTGAATTCTTATTCATTAATCACACGTTTAGTTTTATATTTGATGACTAATTACATTTCATTCGAGAATGATAATTTGATTCTCGGTTCATATTGAGTGAACACGAGTATAGATGGCTTAAGAAGTGAAACCGTGAGAGTTGTCATTTGGAAGAATATTTGTGGCTTATAGCTAAAAGTGTTTAAAGAAGATGATCGAATGTTTTGCATATGTTTGGGAAGAAGTGGATCTATTTCAAGGGTGATTTCTTTGTTCTCGTGTTTGGTTTTCGTTTTGGTTTAAGCAATAAATGCACAAATACTACATATTTTACTGTTTAGTGTGATTGAAGTAACCAATATGCTTGGGCTAGTTTTAAATAGTTTAGAAGTGTGTATAGATGGCTTAAGAAGTGAAACCACGTAGGATTAGATATTGTTACAGGAATCAAAAACTATTCAAGCGAGAACTATTGTTGTTTTTTAAATTTGTATACGTAGTTCATTTCTCAAGTATTTCGTTAAGCTTACGCGATTACATGGATACACTTCTTGAGTGAACACGAGTATAGATGATAATTTGATTCTCGGTTCATATTGAGTGAACACGAGTATAGATGGCTTAAGAAGTGAAACCGTGAGAGTTGTCATTTGGAAGAATATTTGTGGCTTATAGAGAAAAGTGTTTAAAGAAGATGATCGAATGTTTTGCATATGTTTGGGAAGAAGTGGATCTATTTCAAGGGTGATTTCTTTGTTCTCGTGTTTGGTTTTCGTTTTGGTTTAAGAAATAAATGCACAATAACTACATTTCTTATTGTTTAGTGTGATTGAAGTCATCAATAATCTTGGGCTAGCTTTAAATAGTTTAGAAGTGTGTATAGATGGCTTAAGAAGTGAAACCGTGTAGGATTAGATGTTGTTACAGGAATCAAAAACTATTCAAGCGAGAACTATTGTTGTTTTTTAAATTTGTATAAGTAGTTCATTTCTCAAGTATTTCGTTAAGCTTACGCGAATACATGGATACACAAAACAATAAGTACCTAATATTTAGTTAAATTCAATGAAATATAATTCACGTGGTCGTATCAGATTGATTTGACTTCTTATTCATTAATTAGACATTATGTTTTATCTTTAATGACTAATTACATTTCATTCGAAAATGATAATTCGATTCTCGGTTCATATTGAGTGAATAGTAGTACTTTTTGGTACTTTACAATTGGTAAGGTTTCATTAGTGCTCAATAAATGATTATGTTTATGGAGAGTTGTCATTTGAAAGTATATTTGTGACTTTTAGCGAAAAGTGTTTAAAGATGGTGATCGAATGTTTTCCATATGTGTGGGAAGAAGTAGATCCATTTCAAGGGTGATTTCTTTGGTCTCGTGCTTGGTTATCATTTTGGTTTAAGCAATAAATGCACAAACACTACGTTTCTTATTGTTTAGTGTGATTGAAGTGATTATTATGCTTGGTCTAGATTTAAATAGTTTAGAACTGTGTATAGATGGCTTAAGAAGTGAAACCGTGTAGGATTGGAGGTTGTTACACGAATCAAAAACTATTCACGCGAGAACCATTGTTGTTTTATAAATTTGTATACGTAGTTCATTTCTCAAGTATTTCGTTAAGCTTTCGCGAATATATAGGTGCACATAACAATAAGTACCTAATATTTAGTTAAATTCAATGAAATATAATTCACTTGGTCGTATTCGATTGATTTGAATTCTTATTCATTAATCACACGTTTAGTTTTATATTTGATGACTAATTACATTTCATTCGAGAATGATAATTTGATTCTCGGTTCATATTGAGTGAACACGAGTATAGATGGCTTAAGAAGTGAAACCGTGAGAGTTGTCATTTGGAAGAATATTTGTGGCTTATAGCTAAAAGTGTTTAAAGAAGATGATCGAATGTTTTGCATATGTTTGGGAAGAAGTGGATCTATTTCAAGGGTGATTTCTTTGTTCTCGTGTTTGGTTTTCGTTTTGGTTTAAGCAATAAATGCACAAATACTACATTTTTTATTGTTTAGTGTGATTGAAGTAACCAATATGCTTGGGCTAGTTTTAAATAGTTTAGAAGTGTGTATAGATGGCTTAAGAAGTGAAACCGCGTAGGATTAGATATTGTTACAGGAATCAAAAACTATTCAAGCGAGAACTATTGTTTTTTTTAAATTTGTATACGTAGTTCATTTCTCAAGTATTTCGTTAAGCTTACGCGACATGGATACACTTCTTGATTGAACACGAGTAGAGATGATATTTGATTCTCGGTTCATATTGAGTGAACACGAGTATGATGGCTTAAGAAGTGAAACCGTGAAGTTGTCATTTGAAGAATATTTGTGGCTTATAGAGAAGTGTTTAAAGAAGATGATCGAATGTTTTGCATATGTTTGGGAAGAAGTGGATCTATTTCAAGGGTGATTTCTTTGTTCTCGTGTTTGGTTTTCGTTTTGGTTTAAGCAATAAATGCACAAACACTACATTTCTTATTGTTTAGTGTGATTGAAGTCATCAATATGCTTGGGCTAGTTTTAAATAGTTTAGAAGTGTGTATAGATAGCTTAAGAAGTGAAACCGTGTAGTATTAGATGTTGTTACAGGAATCAAAAACTATTCAAGCGAGAACTATTGTTTTTTTTTAAATTTGTATAAGTAGTTCATTTCTCAAGTATTTCGTTAAGCTTACGCGAATACATGGATACACAAAACAATAAGTACGTAATATTTAGTTAAATTCAATGAAATATAATTCACGTGGTCGTATCAGATTGATTTGACTTCTTATTCATTAATCAGACGTTATGTTTTATCTTTAATGACTAATTACATTTCATTCGAAAATGATAATTTGATTCTCGGTTTATATTGAGTGAACAGTAGTACTTTTTGGTACTTTACAATTGGTAAGGTTTCATTAGTGCTCAATAAATGATTATATTTATCGAGAGTTGTCATTTGAAAGTATATATTTGTGACTTTTAGCGAAAAGTGTTTAAAGATGGTCATCGAATGTTTTCCATATGTTTGGGAAGAAGTTGATCCATTTCAAGGGTGATTTCTTTAGTCTCGTGCTTGGTTATCATTTTGTTTTAAGCAATAAATGCACAAACACTACATTTCTTATTGTTTAGTGTGATTGAAGTGATCATTATGCTTGGTCTAGATTTAAATAGTTTAGAAGTGTGTATAGATGGCTTAAGAAGTGAAACCGTGTAGGATTGGAGGTTGTTACAGGAATCAAAAACTATTCACGCGAGAACCATTCTTGTTTTATAAATTTGTATACGTAGTTCATTTCTCAAGTATTTCGTTAAGCTTTCGCGAATATATAGATGCACATAACAATAAGTACTTAATATTTAGTTAAATTCAATGAAATATAATTCACTTGGTCGTATTCGATTGATTTGACTTCTTATTCATTAATCACACGTTTAGTTTTATATCTGATGACTAATTACATTTCATTCGAGAATGATAATTTGATTTTCGGTTCATATTGAGTGAACACGAGTATAGATGGCTTAAGAAGTGAACCGTTATAGTTGTCATTTGGAAGATATTGTGGCTTATAGCGAAAGTGTTTAAAGAAGATGATCGAATGTTTTGCATATGTTTGGGAAGAAGTGGATCCATTTCAAGGTGAATTCTTTGTTCTCTTGTTGTTTGGTTTTCGTTTTGGTTTAAGCATATTGCACAAACACTACATTTCTTATTGCTTAGTGTGATTGAAGTGATCATTATGCTTGGGCTAGATTTAAATTGTTTAGAAGTGTGTATAGATGGCTTAAAGTGAAACCGTGTAGGATTAGATGTGTTACAGGAATCAAAACTATTCAAGCGAGAACTATTGTTGTTTTATAAATTTGTATAGTAGTTCATTTATCAAGTATTCGTTATTTACGCGTACATGGATACACAAAACATGACATACAACAATATAGTACCTAATATTTAGTTAATTCATGAATATAATTCACGTGTCGTATCGGATTGATTTGACTTCTTATTCATTAATCAGACGTTATGTTTTATCTTTAATGACTAATTGCATTTCATTCGAAAATGATAATTCGATTCTCGGTTCATATTGAGTGAACAGTAGTACTTTTTGGTACTTTACAATTGGTAAGGTTTCATTAGTGCTCAATAAATGATTATGTTTATCGAGAGTTGTCATTTGAAAGTATATTTGTGACTTTTAGCGAAAAGTGTTTAAAGATGGTGATCGAATGTTTTCCATATGTTTGGGAAGAAGTAGATCCATTTCAAGGGTGATTTCTTTGGTCTCGTGCTTGTTATTATTTTGGTTTAAGCAATAATGCACAAACACTACATTTCTTATTGTTTAGTGTGATTGAGTGATCATTATGCTTGGTCTAGATTTAAATAGTTTTAAGTGTGTATAGATGGCTTAAGAAGTGAAACCGTGTAGGATTGGAGGTTGTTACAGAATCAAAAACTATTCACGCGAGAACCATTGTTTTTTATAAATTTGTATACGTAGTTCATTTCTCAAGTATTTCGTTAAGCTTTCGCGAATATATAGATGCACATAACAATAAGTACCTAATATTTAGTTAAATTCAACGAAATATATTTCACTTGGTCGTATTCGATTGATTTGAATTCTTATTCATTAATCACACGTTTAGTTTTATATTTGATGACTAATTACATTTCATTCGAGAATGATAATTTGATTCTCGGTTCATATTGAGTGAACACGAGTATAGATGGCTTAAGAAGTGAAACCGTGAGAGTTGTCATTCGGAAGAATATTTGTGGCTTATAGCTAAAAGTGTTTAAAGAAGATGATCGAATGTTTTGCATATGTTTGGGAAGAAGTGGATCTATTTCAAGGGTGATTTCTTTGTTCTTGTGTTTGGTTTTCGTTTTGGTTTAAGCAATAAATGCACAAATACTACATTTCTTATTGTTTAGTGTGATTGTAGTAACCAATATGCTTGGGCTAGTTTTAAATAGTTTAGAAGTGTGTATAGATGGCTTAAGAGGTGAAACCGCGTAGGATTAGATGTTGTTACAGGAATCAAAAACTATTCAAGCGAGAACTACTGTTGTTTTTTAAATTTGTATACGTAGTTCATTTCTCAAGTATTTCGTTAAGCTTACGCGATTACATGGATACACTTCTTGAGTGAACACGAGTATAGATGATAATTTGATTCTCAGTTCATATTGAGTGAACACGAGTATAGATGGCTTAAGAAGTGAAACCGTGAGAGTTGTCATTTGGAAGAATATTTGTGGCTAATAGCGAAAAGTGTTTAAAGAAGATGATCGAATGTTTTGCATATGTTTGGGAAGACGTGGATCTATTTCAAGGGTGATTTCTTTGTTCTCGTGTTTGGTTTTCGTTTTGGTTTAAGCAACAAATGCACAAACACTACATTTCTTATTGTTTAGTGTGATTGAAGTCATCAATATGCTTGGGCTAGTTTTAAATAGTTTAGAAGTGTGTATAGATAGCTTAAGAAGTGAAACCGTGTAGGATTAGATGTTATTACCGGAATCAAAAACTATTCAAGCGAGAACTATTGTTGTTTTTTAAATTTGTATAAGTAGTTCATTTCTCAAGTATTTCGTTAAGCTTACGCGAATACATGGATACACAAAACAATAAGTACCTAATATTTTGTTAAATTCAATGAAATATAATTCACGTGGTCGTATCAAATTGATTTGACTTCTTATACATTAATCAGACGTTATGTTTTATCTTTAATGACTAATTACATTACATTCGAAAATGATAATTCGATTCTCGGTTCATATTGAGTGAACAGTAGTACTTTTTGGTACTTTACAATTGGTAAGGTTTTATTAGTGCTCAATAAATGATTATGTTTATCGAGAGTTGTCATTTGAAAGTATATTTGTGGCTTTTAGCGAAAAGTGTTTAAAGAGGGTGATCGAATGTTTTCCATAAGTTTGGGAAGAAGTAGATCCATTTCAAGGGTGATTTCTTTGGTCTCGTGCTTGGTTATCATTTTGCTTTAAGCAATAAATGCACAAACACTACATTTCTTATTATTTAGTGTGATTGAAGTGATCATTATGCTTGGTCTAGATTTAAATAGTTTAGAAGTGTGTATAGATGGCTTAAGAAGTGAAACCGTGTAGGATTGGAGGTTGTTACAGGAATCAAAAACTATTCACGCGAGAACCATTGTTGTTTTATAAATTTGTATACGTAGTTCATTTCTCAAGTATTTCGTTAAGCATTCGTGAATATATAGATGCACATAACAATAAGTACCTAATATTTAGTTAAATTCAATGAAATATAATTCACTTGGTCGTATTCGATTGATTTGACTTCTTATTCATTAATCACACGTTTAGTTTTATCTTTGATGACTAATTACATTTTATTCGAGAATGATAATTTGATTCTCGGTTCATATTGAGTGAACACGAGTATAGATGGCTTACGAAGTGAAACCGTGAGAGTTGTCATTTGGAAGAATATTTGTGGCTTATAGCTAAAAGTGTTTAAAGAAGATGATCGAATGTTTTGCATGTGTTTGGGAAGAAGTGTATCTATTTCAAGGGTGATTTCTTTGTTCTCGTGTTTCGTTTTTGTTTTGGTTTAAGTAATAAATGCACAAACACTACATTTCTTATTGTTTAGTGTGATTGAAGTCACCAATATGCTTGGGCTAGTTTTAAATAGTTTAGAAGTGTGTATAGATGGCTTAAGAAGTGAAACCGCGTAGGATTAGATGTTGTTACTGGAATCAAAAACTATTCAAGCGAGAACTATTATTGTTTTTTAAATTTGTATACGTTGTTTATTTCTCGAGTATTTCGTTAAGCTTACGCGATTACATGGATACATCTCTTGAGTGAACACGAGTATAGATGATAATTTGATTCTCCGTTCATATTGAGTGAACACGAGTATAGATGGCTTAAGAAGTGAAACCGTGAGAGTTGTCATTTGGAAGAATATTTGTGGCTTATAGCGAAAAGTGTTTAAAGAAGATGATCAAATGTTTTGCATATGTTTGGGAAGAAGTGGATCTATTTCAAGGGTGATTTCTTTGTTCTCGTGTTTGGTTTTCGTTTTGGTTTAAGCAATAAATGCACAAACACTATATTTCTTATTGTTTAGTGTGATTGAAGTCATCAATATGCTTGGGCTAGTTTTAAATAGTTTAGAAGTGTGTATAGATGGCTTAAGAAGTGAAACCGCGTAGGATTAGATGTTGTTACAGGAATCAAAAACTATTCAAGTGAAAACTATTGTTGTTTTTTAAATTTGTATAAGTAGTTCATTTCTCAAGTATTTCGTTAAGCTTACGCGAATACATGGATACACAAAACAATAAGTACCTAATATTTAGTTAAATTATATGAAATATAATTCACGTGGTCGTATTAGATTGATTTGACTTCTTATTCATTAATCAGACGTTATGTTTATCTTTGATGACTAATTACATTTCATTCGAGAATGATAATTTGATTCTCGGTTCATATTGAGTGAACACGAATACTTTTTGGTACTTTACAATTGGTAAGGTTTCATTAGTGCTTAATAAATGATTATGTTTATCGAGAGTTGTCATTTGAAAGTATATTTGTCCCTTTTAGTGAAAAGTGTTTAAAGATGGTGATCGAATATTTTCCATATGTTTGGGAAGAAGTGGATCCATTTCAATGGTGATTTCTTTGGTCACGTGCTTGGTTATGGTTTCGGTTTAAGCAATAAATGCACAAACACTACATTTCTTATTGTTTAGTGTGATTTTAGTGATCATTATGCTTGGGTAGATTAAAATAGTTTAGAAGTGTGAATAGATGGGTTAAGAAGTAAACTCGCTTAGGATTGGAGGTTGTTATAGGAATAAAAAACTATTCACGTGAGAACTATTGTTGTATTATAAATTTGTATACGTAGTTCATTTCTCAAGTATTTCGTTAAGCTTTCGCGAATACATGGATGTACAAAACAATAAGTACCTAATATTTACTTAAATTCAATGAAATATAATTCACTTGGTCGTATTCGATTGATTTGACTTCTTATTCATTAATCACGCCTTAAGTTTTATCTTTGATGGCTAATTACATTTCATTCGAGAATGATAATTTGATTCTCGGTTCATATTGAGTGAACACGAGTATTTTTTGCTACCATACAGTTGGAAAGGTTTCATTGGTGCTCAATAAATGATTATGTTCATCGAGAATTGTCATTTAGAAGTATATTTGTGGCTTATTGCAACAAGTGTTTAAAGAAGGTGATCGAATATTTTCCATATTTGGGAAGAAGTGGATCCATTTCAAGAGTGATTTCTTTGGTCTCGTGTTTGTTTCGTTTCGGTTTAAGCAATAAATGCACAAACACTACATTTCTTATTGTTTAGTGTGATTGAAGTCATCATTATGCTTGGGCTAGTTTTAAATAGTTTAGAAGTGTGTATAGATGGCTTAAGAAGTGAAATCGCGTAGGGTTGGATGTTTTTACAGGAATCAAAAACTATTCAAGCGAGAACTATTGTTGCTTTTTAAATTTGTATACGTAGTTTATTTCTCAAGTATTTCGTTAAGCTTACACGAATACATGGATCCACAAAACAATAAGTACCTAATATTTAGTTAAATTCAACGAAATATAATTCACTTGGTCGTATTCGATTGATTTGACTTCTTATTCGTTAATCACATGTTAAGTTTTATCTTTGATGACTAATTACATTTCATTCGAGAGTGATAATTTGATTCTCGGTTCATATTGAGTGAACACGAGTACTTTTTCGTACTTTACAATTGGTAAGGTTTCATTAGTGCTCAATAAATGATTATGTTTATCGAGAGTTGTCATTAGAAAGTATATTTGTGGGTTTTAGCGAAAAGTGTTTAAAGGTGGTGATCGAATGTTTCCATATGTTTGGGAAGAAGTGGATCCATTTCAAGGGTGATTTCTTTGGTCTCGTGCTTGGTTTTCATTTTGGTTTAAGCAATAAACGCACAAACACTACATTTCTTATTGTTTAGTGTGATTGAAGTGATCATTATGCTTGGGCTAGATTTAAATAGTTTAAAAGTGTGTATAGATGGCTTAAGAAGTGAAACCGTGTAGGATTGGAGGTTGTTACAGGAATCAAAAACTATTCACGCGAGAACTATTGTTGTTCTATAAATTTGTCTACGTAGTTCACTTCTCAAGTATTTCGTTAAGCTTTCGCGAATACATGGATGCACAAAACAATAAGTACCTAATATTTAGTTAAATTCAATGAAATATAATTCACTTGGTCGTATTAGATTGATTTGACTTCTTATTCATTAATCAGACGTTATGTTTTATCTTTGATGACTAATTACATTTCATTCGAGAATGATAATTTGATTCTCGGTTCATATTGAGTGAACACGACTATTTTTTGCTACCATACAGTTGGAAAGGTTTCATTGGTGCTCAATAAATGATTATGTTCATCGAGAATTGTCATTTGGAAGTATATTTGTGGCTTATTGCAACAAGTGTTTAAAGAAGGTGATCGAATATTTTCCATATATTTGGGAAGAAGTGGATCCATTTCAAGAGTGATTTCTTTGGTCTCGTGTTTGGTTTCGTTTCGGTTTAAGCAATAAATGCACAAACACTACATTTCTTATTGTTTAGTGTGATTGAAGTCATCATTATGCTTGGGCTAGTTTTAAATAGTTTAGAAGTGTGTATAGATGGCTTAAGAAGTGAAATCGCGTAGGATTGGATGTTGTTACAGGAATCAAAAACTATTCAAGCGAGAACTATTGTTGCTTTTTAAATTTGTATACGTAGTTTATTTCTCAAGTATTTCGTTAAGCTTACACGAATACATGGATGCACAAAACAATAAGTACCTAATATTTAGTTAAATTCAACGAAATATAATTCACTTGGTCGTATTCGATTGATTTGACTTCTTATTCGTTAATCACATGTTAAGTTTTATCTTTGATGACTAATTACATTTCATTCGAGAGTGATAATTTGATTCTCGGTTCATATTGAGTGAACACGAGTAATTTTTGGTACTTTACAATTGGTAAGGTTTCATTAGTGCTCAATAAATGATTATTTTTATCGAGAGTTGTCATTTGAAAGTATATTTGTGGCTTTTAGGGAAAACTATTTAAAGATGGTGATCGAATGTCTTCCATATGTTTGGGAAGAAGTGGATACTTTTCAAGGGTGATTTCTTTGGTCTCAGACTTGGTTATGGTTTCGGTTTAAGCAATAAATGCACAAACACTACATTTCTTATTATTTAGTGCGATTTTAGTGATCATTATGCTTGGGTAGATTAAAATAGTTTAAAAGTGTTAATAGATGGGTTAAGAAGTGAACCGGCTTAGGATTGGAGGTTGTTACAGGAATCAAAAACTATTCACGCGAGACCTATTGTTGTTTTACAAATTGGTAAACGTAGTTCATTTCTCAAGTATTTCGTTAAGCTTTCGCGAATACATGGATACACAAAACAGTAAGTACCTAATATTTAGTTAAATTCAATGAAATATAATTCACTTGGTCGTATTCGATTGATTTGACTTCTTATTGAATAATCACGCGTTAAGTTTTATCTTTGATGACTAATTACATTTCATTCGAGAATGATAATTTGATTCTCGGTGCTTATTGTGTGAACACGAGTACTTTTTGGTACTATACAGTTGGAAAGGTTTCATTGGTGCCGAATAAATGATTATGTTCATCGAGAATTGTCATTTGGAAGTATGTTTGCGGCTTATTGCGAAAAGTGTTTAAAGATGGTGATCGAATGTTTTCCATATGTTTGGGAAGAAGTGGATCCATTTCAAGGGTGATTTCTTTGGTCTCGTGCTTGGTTATCATTTTGGTTTAAGCAATAAATTCACAAACACTACATTGTTTAGTGTGATTGAAGTGATGATTATGCTTGGGCTAGATTTAAATAGTTTAGAATGTGTATAGATGGCTTAAGAAGTGAAACTGTGTAGGATTGAAGGTTGTTACACAAATCAAAAACTATTCACGCGAGAACTATTGTTGTTTTATAAATTTGACTACGCAGTTCATTACTCAAGTATTTCGTTAAGCTTTCGCGAATACATAGATGCACAGAACAATAAGTACCTAATATTTAGTTAAATTCAGTGAAATATAATTCACTTGGTCGTATTAGATTGATTTGACATCTTATTCATTAATCAAACGTTATGTTTTATCTTTGATGACTAATTACATTTCATTCGAGAATGATAATTTGATTCTCGGTTCATATTGAATGAACACGAGTACTTTTTGGTACTTTACAATTGGTAAAGTATCACTAGTGCTCAATAAATGATTATGTTTATCGAGAGTTGTCATTTGAAATTATATTTGTGGCTTTTAGGGAAAAGTGTTTAAAGATGGTGATCGAATGTTTTCCATATGTTTGGGAAGAAGTGGATCCATTTCAAGGGTGATTTCTTTGGCCTCTTGCTTGGTTATGGTTTCGGTTTAAGCAATAAATGCACAAACACTACATTTATTATTTTTTAGTGTGATTTTAGTGAACATTATGCTTGGGTAGATTAAAATAGTTTCGAAGTGTGAATAGATCGGTTAAGAAGTGAAACCGCTTAGGATTAGAGGTTGTTACAGGAATCAAAAACTATTCACGTGAGAAATATTGTTGTTTTATAAATTTGACTACGTAGTTCATTACTCAAGTATTTCGTTAAGCTTTCGCGAATACATGGATGCACAAAACGATAAGTACCTAATATTTAGTTAAATTCAGTGAAATATAATTCACTTGGTCGTATTAGATTGATTGACTTCCTATTCATTAATCAAACGTTATGTTTTATCTTTGATGACTAATTACATTTCATTCGAGAATGATAATTTGATTCTCGGTTCACATTGAGTGAACAGGAGTACTTTTTGGTACTTTACAATTGGTAAGGTTTCATTAGTGCTCAATAAATGATTATGTTTATCGAGAGTTGTCATTTGAAAGTATATTTGTGGCTTTTAACGAAAAGCGTTTAAAGATGGTGATCGAATGTTTTCTATATGTTTGGAAAGAAGTGGATCCATTTCAAGGGTGATTTCTTTGGTCTCGTGCCTAGTTATGGTTTTGGTTTAAGCAATAAATGCACAAACACTAAATTTCTTATTGTTTAGTGTGATTTTAGTGATCATTATGCTTGGGTAGATTAAAATATTTTAGAAGTGTGAATAGATGGGTTAAGAAGTGAAACCGCTTAGGATTGGAGGTTGTTATAGGAATCAAAAACTATTCACGCGAGAACTATTGTTGTTGTATAAATTTGTATACATAGTTCATTTCTCAAGTATTTCGTTAAGCTTTCGCGAATACATGGATGCACAAAACAATAAGTACCTAATATTTAGTTAAATTCAATGAAATATAATTCACTTGGTCGTATTCGATTGATTTGACTTCTTATTCGTTAATCACACGTTAAGTTTTGTCTTTGATGACTAATTACATTTCATTCGAGAGTGATAATTTGATTCTCGGTTCATATTGAGTGAGCACGAGTACTTTTTGGTACATTACAATTGGTAAGGTTTCATTAGTGGTCAATAAATGATTATGTTTATCGAGAGTTGTCATTTGAAAGTATATTTGTGGCTTTTAGGGAAAACTATTTAAAGATGGTGATCGAATGTTTTCCATATGTTTGGGAAGAAGTGGATACTTTTCAAGGGTGATTTCTTTGGTCTCAGACTTGGTTATGGTTCCGGTTTAAGCAATAAATGCACAAACACTACATTTCTTATTGTTTAGTGCCATTTTAGTGATCACTATGCTTGGGTAGATTAAAATAGTTTAAAAGTGTTAATAGATGGGTAAGAAGTGAACCGGCTTAGGATTGGAGGTTGTTACAGGAATCAAAAACTATTCACGCGAGAACTATTGTTGTTTTATAAATTGGTAAACGTAGTTCATTTCTCAAGTATTTCGTTAAGCTTTCGCGAATACATGGATGCACAAAACAGTAAGTACCTAATATTTAGTTAAATTTAGAAATATAATTCACTTGGTCGTATTCGATTGATTTGACTTCTTATTGATAATCACGCGTTAAGTTTTCTTTGATGACTAATTACATTTCATTCGAGAATGATAATTTGATTCTCGTGCTTATTGAGTGAACACGAGTACTTTTTGGTACTATACAGTTGGAAAGGTTTCATTGGTGCCCAATAAATGATTATGTTCATCGAGAATGTCATTTGGAAGTATATTTGTGGCTTTTGCGAAAAGTGTTTAAAGATGGTGATCGAATGTTTTCCATATGTTTGGGAAGAAGTGGATCCATTTCAAGGGTGATTTCTTTGGTCTCGTGCTTGGTTATCATTTTGGTTTAAGCAATAAATCACAAACACTACATTGTTTAGTGTGATTGAAGTGATCATTATGCTTGGGCTAGATTTAAATAGTTTAGAATGTGTATAGATGGCTTAAGAAGTGAAACTGTGTAGGATTGAAGGTTGTTACACAAATCAAAAACTATTCACGCGAGAACTATTGTTGTTTTATAAATTTGACTACGCAGTTCATTACTCAAGTATTTCGTTAAGCTTTCGCGAATACATAGATGCACAGAACAATAAGTACCTAATATTTAGTTAAATTCAGTGAAATATAATTCACTTGGTCGTATTAGATTGATTTGACATCTTATTCATTAATCAAACGTTATGTTTTATCTTTGATGACTAATTACATTTCATTCGAGAATGATAATTTGATTCTCGGTTCATATTGAATGAACACGAGTACTTTTTGGTACTTTACAATTGGTAAAGTATCACTAGTGCTCAATAAATGATTATGTTTATCGAGAGTTGTCATTTGAAATTATATTTGTGGCTTTTAGGAAAAGTGTTTAAAGATGGTGATCGAATGTTTTCCATATGTTTGGGAAGAAGTGGATCCATTTCAAGGGTGATTTCTTTGGCCTCTTGCTTGGTTATGGTTTCGGTTTAAGCAATAAATGCACAAACACTACATTTATTATTTTTTAGTGTGATTTTAGTGAACATTATGCTTGGGTAGATTAAAATAGTTTCGAAGTGTGAATAGATCGGTTAAGAAGTGAAACCGCTTAGGATTAGAGGTTGTTACAGGAATCAAAAACTATTCACGTGAGAAATATTGTTGTTTTATAAATTTGACTACGTAGTTCATTACTCAAGTATTTCGTTAAGCTTTCGCGAATACATGGATGCACAAAACGATAAGTACCTAATATTTAGTTAAATTCAGTGAAATATAATTCACTTGGTCGTATTAGATTGATTGACTTCCTATTCATTAATCAAACGTTATGTTTTATCTTTGATGACTAATTACATTTCATTCGAGAATGATAATTTGATTCTCGGTTCACATTGAGTGAACAGAGTACTTTTTGGTACTTTACAATTGGTAAGGTTTCATTAGTGCTCAATAAATGATTATGTTTATCGAGAGTTGTCATTTGAAAGTATATTTGTGGCTTTTACGAAAAGTGTTTAAAGATGGTGATCGAATGTTTTCTATATGTTTGGAAGAAGTGGATCCATTTCAAGGGTGATTTCTTTGGTCTCGTGCCTAGTTATGGTTTTGGTTTAAGCAATAAATGCACAAACACTAAATTTCTTATTGTTTAGTGTGATTTTAGTGATCATTATGCTTGGGTAGATTAAAATATTTTAGAAGTGTGAATAGATGGGTTAAGAAGTGAAACCGCTTAGGATTGGAGGTTGTTATAGGAATCAAAAACTATTCACGCGAGAACTATTGTTGTTGTATAAATTTGTATACATAGTTCATTTCTCAAGTATTTCGTTAAGCTTTCGCGAATACATGGATGCACAAAACAATAAGTACCTAATATTTAGTTAAATTCAATGAAATATAATTCACTTGGTCGTATTCGATTGATTTGACTTCTTATTCGTTAATCACACGTTAAGTTTTGTCTTTGATGACTAATTACATTTCATTCGAGAGTGATAATTTGATTTTCGGTTCATATTGAGTGAGCACGAGTACTTTTTGGTACATTACAATTGGTAAGGTTTCATTAGTGGTCAATAAATGATTATGTTTATCGAGAGTTGTCATTTGAAAGTATATTTGTGGCTTTTAGGGAAAACTATTTAAAGATGGTGATCGAATGTTTTCCATATGTTTGGGAAGAAGTGGATACTTTTCAAGGGTGATTTCTTTGGTCTCAGACTTGGTTATGGTTCCGGTTTAAGCAATAAATGCACAAACACTACATTTCTTATTGTTTAGTGCCATTTTAGTGATCACTATGCTTGGGTAGATTAAAATAGTTTAAAAGTGTTAATAGATGGGTAAGAAGTGAACCGGCTTAGGATTGGAGGTTGTTACAGGAATCAAAAACTATTCACGCGAGAACTATTGTTGTTTTATAAATTGGTAAACGTAGTTCATTTCTCAAGTATTTCGTTAAGCTTTCGCGAATACATGGATACACAAAACAGTAAGTACCTAATATTTAGTTAAATTTAATGAAATATAATTCACTTGGTCGTATTCGATTGATTTGACTTCTTATTGAATAATCACGCGTTAATTTTATCTTTGATGACTAATTACATTTCATTCGAGAATGATAATTTGATTCTCGGTGCTTATTGAGTGAACACGAGTACTTTTTGGTACTATACAGTTGGAAAGGTTTCATTGGTGCCCAATAAATGATTATGTTCATCGAGAAATGTCATTTGGAAGTATATTTGTGGCTTATTGCGAAAAGTGTTTAAAGATGGTGATCGAATGTTTTCCATATGTTTGGGAGAAGTGGATCCATTTCAAGGGTGATTTCTTTGGTCTCGTGCTTGGTTATCATTTTGGTTTAAGCAATAAATTCACAAACACTACATTTCTTATTGTTTAGTGTGATTGAAGTGATCATTATGCTTGGGCTAGATTTAAATAGTTTAGAATGTGTATAGATGGCTTAAGAAGTGAAACCGTGTAGGATTGAAGGTTGTTACACAAATCAAAAGTTATTCACGCGAGAACTATTGTTGTTTTATAAATTTGACTACGCAGTTCATTACTCAAGTATTTCGTTAAGCTTTCGTGAATACATGGATGCACAAAACAATAAGTACCTAATATTTAGTTAAATTCAGTGAAATATAATTCACTTGGTCGTATTAGATTCATTTGACTTCTTATTCATTAATCAAACGTTATGTTTTATCTTTGATGACTAATTACATTTCATTTGAGAATGATAATTTTATTCTCGGTTCATATTGAATGAACACGAGTACTTTTTGGTACTTTACAATTGGTAAAGTTTCACTAGTGCTCAATAAATGATTATGTTTATCGAGAGTTGTCATTTGAAAGTATATTTGTGGCTTTTAGGGAAAAGTGTTTAAAGATGGTGATCGAATGTTTTCCATATGTTTGGGAAGAAGTGGATCCATTTCAAGGGTGATTTCTATGGTCTCGTGCTTGGTTATGGTTTCGGTTTAAGCAATAAATGCACAAACACTACATTTCTTATTTTTTAGTGTGATTTTAGTGAACATTATGCTTGGGTAGATTAAAATAGTTTAGAAGTGTGAATAGATCGGTTAAGAAGTGAAACCGCTTAGGATTGGTGGTTGCTACTGGAATCAAAAACTATTCAAGTGAGAAATATTGTTGTTTTATAAATTTGACTACGTAGTTCATTACTCAAGTATTTCGTTAAGCTTTCACGAATACATGGACGCACAAAACAATAAGTACCTAATATTTAGTTAAATTCAGTGAAATATAATTCATTTGGTCGTATTAGATTGATTGACTTCTTATCCATCAATCAAACGTTATGTTTTATCTTTGATGACTAATTACATTTCATTCGAGAATGATAATTTGATTCTCGGTTCATATCGAATGAACACGAGTACTTTTTGATACTTTACAATTGGTAAAGTTTCACTAGTGCTCAATAAATGATTATGCTTATCGAGAGTTGTCATTTGAAAGTATATTTGTGGCTTTTAGGGAAAAGTGTTTAAAGATGGTGATCGAATGTTTTCCATATGTTTGGGAAGAAGTGGATCCATTTCAAGGGTGATTACTTTGGTCTCGTGCTTGGTTATGGTTTCGGTTTAAGCAATAAATGCACAAACACTACATTTCTTATTGTTTAGTGTGATTTTAGTGAACATTATGCTTGGGTAGATTAAAATAGTTTAGAAGTGTGAATAGATGGGTTAAGAAGTGAAACCGCTTGGGATTGTAGGTTGCTACAGGAATCCAAAACTATTCACGTGAGAACTATTGTTGTTTTATAAATTTGTATACGTAGTTCATTTCTCAAGTATTATGTTAAGCTTACGCGAATACATGGATGCACAAAACAATAAGTACCGGATATTTAGTTAAATTCAATTAAATATAATTCACTTGGTCGTATTAGATTGATTTGACTTCTTATTTATTAATCAGACGTTATGTTTTATCTTTGATGACTAATTACATTTTATTCGAGAATGATAATTTGATTCTCGGTTCATATTGAGTGAACAGGAGTACTTTTTGGTACTTTACAATTGGTAAGGTTTCTTTAGTGCTCAATAAATGATTATGTTTATCGAGAGTTGTCATTTGAAAGTATATTTGTGGCTTTTAGCGAAAAGTGTTTAAAGAAGGTGGTCGAATGTTTTCCATATGTTTTGAAAGAAGTGGATCCATTTCAAGGGTGATTTCTTTGGTCTCGTGCCTGGTTATGGTTTTGGTTTAAGCAATAAATGCACAAACACTACATTTCTTATTGTTTAGTGTGATTTTAGTGATTATTATGCTTGGGTAGATTAAAATATTTTAGAAGTGTGAATAGATGGGTTAAGAAGTGAAACCGCTTAGGATTGGAGGTTGTTACAGGAATCAACAACTATTCACGCGAGAACTATTGTTGTTTTATAAATTTGTATACGTAGTTCATTTCTCAAGTATTTCGTTAAGCTTTCGCGAATACATGGATGCACCAAACAATAAGTACCTAATATTTAGTTAAATTCAATGAAATATAATTCACTTGGTCGTATTCGATTGATTTGACTTCTTATTCGTTAATCACACGTTAAGTTTTATCTTTGATGACTAATTACATTTCATTCGAGAGTGATAATTTGATTCTCGGTTCATATTGAGTGAACACGAGTACTTTTTGGTACTTTACAATTGGTAAGGTTTCATTAGTGCTCAATAAATGATTATGTTTATCGAGAGTTGTCATTTGAAAGTATATTTGTGGCTTTTAGGGAAAACTATTTAAAGATGGTGATCGAATGTTTTCCATATGTTTGGGAAGAAGTGGATACTTTTCAAGGGTGATTTCTTTGGTCTCAGACTTGGTTATGGTTTCGGTTTAAGCAATAAATGCCCAAACACTACATTTCTTATTGTTTAGTGCGATTTTAGTGATCATTATGCTTGGGTAGATTAAAATAGTTTAAAAGTGTTAATAGATGGGTTAAGAAGTGAACCGGCTTAGGATTGGAGGTTGTTACAGGAATCAAAAACTATTCACGCAAGAACTATTGTTGTTTTATAAATTGGTAAACGTAGTTCATTTCTCAAGTATTTCGTTAAGATTTCGCGAATACATGGATACACAAGACAGTAAGTACCTAATATTTAGTTAAATTCAATGAAATATAATTCACTTGGTCGTATTCGATTGATTTGACTTCTTATTGAATAATCACACGTTAAGTTTTATCTTTGATGACTAATTACATTTTATTCGAAAATGATAATTTGATTCTCGGTGCTTATTGAGTGAACACGAGTACTTTTTGGTAGTATACAGTTGGAAAGGTTTCATTGGTGCCCAATAAATGATTATGTTCATCGAGAATTGTCATTTGGAAGTATATTTGTGGCTTATTGCGAAAATTGTTTAAAGATGGTGATCGAATGTTTTCCATATGTTTGGGAAGAAGTGGATCTATTTCAAGGGTGATTTCTTTGGTCTCGTGCTTGGTTATCATTTTGGTTTAAGCAATAAATGCACAAACACTACATTTCTTATTGTTTAGTGTGATTGAAGTGATAATTATGCTTGGGCTAGATTTAAATTGTTTAAAAGTGTGTATAGATGGCTTAAGAAGTGAAACCGTGTAGGATTGAAGGTTGTTACACAAATCAAAAACTATTCACGCGAGAACTATTGATGTTTTATAAATTTGACTACGCAGTTCATTACTCAAGTATTTCGTTAAGATTTCGCGAATACATAGATGCCCAAAACAATAAGTACCTAATATTTAGTTAAATTCAGTGAAATATAATTCACTTGGTCGAATTAGACTGATTTGACTTCTTATTCATTAATCAAACGTTACGTTTTATCTTTGATGACTAATTGCATTTCATTCGAGAATGCTAATTTGATTCTCAGTTCATATTGAGTGAACACGAGTACTTTTTGGTACTTTACAATTGGTAAGGTTTCATTAGTGCTCAATAAATTATTATGTTTATCGAGAGTTGTCATTTGAAAGTATATTTGTGGCTTTTAGGGAAAAGTGTTTAAAGATGGTGATCGAATGTTTTCCATATGTTTGGGAAGAAGTGGTTTCAAGGGTGATTTCTTTGGTCTCGTGCTTGGTTATGGTTTCGGTTTAAGCAATAAATGCACAAACACTACATTTCTTATTGTTTAGTGTGATTTTAGTGATCATTATACTTGGGTAGATTAAAATAGTTTAGAAGTGTGAATAGATCGGTTAAGAAGTGAAACCGCTTAGGATTGGAGGTTGTTACAGGAATCAAAAACTATTCACGTGAGAAATATTGTTGTTTTATAAATTTGACTACGTAGTTCATTACTCAAGTATTTCGTTAAGCTTTCGCAAATACATGGATGCACAAAACAATAAGTACCTAATATTTAGTTAAATTCAGTGAAATATAATTCACTTGGTCGTATTAGATTGATTGACTTTATTATTCATTAATCAAACGTTATGTTTTATCTTTGATGACTAATTACATTTCATTCGAGAATGATAATTTGATTCTCGGTTCATATTGAATGAACACGAGTACTTTTTGGTACTTTACAATTGGTAAAGTTTCACTAGTGCTCAATAAATGATTATATTTATCGAGAGTTTTCATTTGAAAGTATATTTGTGGCTTTTAGGGAAAAGTGTTTAAAGATGGTGATCGAATGTTTTCCATATGTTTGGGAAGAAGTGGATCCATTTCAAGGGTGATTTCTTTGGTCTCGTGCTTGGTTAAGGTTTCGGTTTAAGCAATAAATGCACAAACACTACATTTCTTATTGTTTAGTGTGATTTTAGTGAACATTATGCTTGGGTAGATTAAAATAGTTTAGAAGTGTGAATAGATCGGTTAAGAAGTGAAACCGCTTAGGATTGGAGGTTGTTACACGAATCAAAAACTATTCACGTGAGAAATATTGTTGTTTTCTAAATTTGACCACGTAGTTCATTACTCTAGTATTTCGTTAAGTTTTCGCTAATACATGGATGCACAAAACAATAAGTACCTAATATTTAGTTAAATTCAGTGATATATAATTCACTTGGTCGTATTAAATTGATTGACTTCTTATTCATTAATCAAACGTTATGTTTATCTTTGATGACTAATTCCATTTCATTCGAGAATGATAATTTGATTCTCGGTTCATATTGAATGAACACGAGTACTTTTTGGTACTTTACAATTAGTAAAGTTTCACTAGTGCTCAATAAACGATTATGTTTATCGAGAGTTGTCATTTGAAAGTATATTTGTGGCTTTTAGGGAAAACCGTTTAAAGATGGCGATCGAATGTTTTCCATATGTTTGGGAAGAAGTGGATCCATTTCAAGGGTGATTTCTTTGGTCTCGTGCTTGGTTATGGTTTCGGTTTAAGCAATAAATGCACAAACACTACATTTCTTATTGTTTAGTGTGATTTTAGTGATCATTATGCTTGGGTAGATTAAAATAGTTTAGAAGTGCGAATAGATCGGTTAAGAAGTGAAACCGCTTAGGATTGGAGGTTGTTACAGGAATCAAAAACTATTCACGTGAGAAATATTGTTGTTTTATAAATTTGACTACGTTGTTCATTACTCAAGTATTTCGTTAAGCTTTCGCGAATACATGGATGCACAAAACAATAAGTACCTAATATTTAGTTAAATTCAGTGAAATATAATTCACTTGGTCGTATTAGATTGATTGACATTATTATTCATTAATCAAACGATATATTTTATCTTTAATGACTAATTACATTTAATTCGAGAATGATAATTTGATTCTCGGTTCATATTGAATGAACACGAGTACTTTTTGGTACTTTACAATTGGTAAAGTTTCACTAGTGCTCAATAAATGATTATGTTTATCGAGAGTTGTCATTTTAAAGTATATTTGTGGCTTTTAGGTAAAAGTGTTTAAAGATGGTGATCGAATGTTTTCCATATGTTTGGGAAGAAGTGGATCCATTTCAAGGGTGATTTCTTTGGTCTCGTGCTTGGTTATGGTTTCGGTTTAAGCAATAAATGCACAAACACTACATTCCTTATTGTTTAGTGTGATTTTAGTGATCCTTATGCTTGGGTAGATTAAAATAGTTTAGAAGTGTGAATAGATGGGTTAAGAAGTGAAACCGCTTAGGATTGGAGGTTGTTACTGGAATAAAAAACTATTCACGTGAGAACTATTGTTGTTTCATAAATTTGTATACGTAGTTCACTTCTCAAGTATTTTGTTAAGCTTATGCGAATACATGGATGCACAAAACAATAAGTACCTAATATTTAGTTAAATTCAATGAAATATAATTCACTTGGTCGGATTAGATTGATTTGACTTCTTATTCATTAATTAGATGTTATGTTTTATCTTTGATGACTAATTACATTTTATTCGAGAATGATAATTTGATTCTCGGTTCATATTGAGTGAATAGGAGTACTTTTTGGTACTTTACAATTGGTAAGGTTTCTTTAGTGCTCAATAAATGATTATGTTTATCGAGAGTTGTCATTTGAAAGTATATTTGTGGCTTTTAGCGAAAAGTGTTTAAAGATGGTGATCGAATGTTTTCCATATGTTTGGAAAGAAGTGAATCCATTTCAAGGGTGATTTCTTTGGTCTCGTTTGTGGTTATGGTTTTGGTTTAAGCAATAAATGCACAAACACAAAATTTCTTATTGTTTAGTGTGATTTTAGTGATCATTATGCTTGGGTAGATTAAAATATTTTAGAAGTGTGAATAGATGGGTTAAGAAGTGAAACCGCTTAAGATTGGAGGTTGTTACGGGAATCAAAAACTATTCACGCGAGAACTATTGTTGTTTTATAAATTTGTATACGTACTTCATTTCTCAAGTATTTCGTTAAGCTTTCGCGAATACATGAATGCACAAAACAATAAGTACCTAATATTTAGTTAAATTCAATGAAATATAATTCACTTGGTCGTATTCGATTGATTTGACTTCTTATTCATTAATCACACGTTAAGTTTTATCTTTGATGACTAATTACATTTCATTCGAGAATGATAATTTGATTCTCGGTTCATATTGAGTGAACACGAATACTTTTTAGTACTTTACAATTGGTAAGGTTTCATTAGTGATCAATAAATGATTATGTTTATCGAGAGTTGTCATTTGAAAGTATATTTGTGGCTTTTAGGGAATACTGTTTAAAGATGGTGATCGAATGTTTTTCATATGTTTGGGAAGAAGTGGATACATTTCAAGGGTGATTTCTTTGGTCTCAGACTTGGTTATGGTTTCGGTTTAAGCAATAAATGCACAAACACTACATTTCGTATTGTTTAGTGTGATTTTAGTGATCATTATGCTTGGGCGGATTAAAATAGTTTAGAAGTGTGAATAGATGGGTTGAGAAGTGAAACCGCTTAGGATTGGAGGTTGTTACATGAATCAAAAACTATTCACGCGAGAACTATTGTTATTTTATTAATTTGTATACGTTGTTCATGTCTCAAGTATTTCGTTAAGCTTATTTGAATACATGGATGCACAAAACAATAAGTGCATAATATTTAGTTAAATTCAATGAAATATAATTCACTTGGTCGTATACGATTGATTTGACTTCTTATTCATTAATCACACGTTAAGTTTTATCTTTGATGACTAATTGCTCAAGAATGATAATTTGATTCTCAGTTCATATTGAGTGAACACGAGTACTTTTTGGTACTTTACAATTGGTAAGGTTTCATTAGTGCTCAATAAATGATTATGTTTATCGAGAGTTGTCATTTGAAAATATATTTGTGGCTTTTAGGGAAAAGTGTTTAAAGATGGTGATCGAATGTTTTCCATATGTTTGGGAAGAAGTGGATCCATTTCAAGGGTGATTTCTTTGGTCTCGTGCTTGGTTATGGTTTCGGTTTAAGCAATAAATGCACAAACACTACATTTCTTATTGTTTAGTGTGATTTTAGTGATCATTATGCTTGGGTAGATTAAAATAGTTTAGAAGTGCGAATAGATCGGTTAAGAAGTGAAACCGCTTAGGATTGGAGGTTGTTACAGGAATCAAAAACTATTCACGTGAGAAATATTGTTGTTTTATAAATTTGACTACGTTGTTCATTACTCAAGTATTTCGTTAAGCTTTCGCGAATACATGAATGCACAAAACAATAAGTACCTAATATTTAGTTAAATTCAGTGAAATATAATTCACTTGGTCGTATTAGATTGATTGACTTTATTATTCATTAATCAAACGTTATCTTTTATCTTTGATGACTAATTACATTTAATTCGAGAATGATAATTTGATTCTCGGTTCATATTGAATGAACACGAGTACTTTTTGGTACTTTACAATTGGTAAAGTTTCACTAGTGCTCAATAAATGATTATGTTTATCGAGAGTTATCATTTTAAAGTATATTTGTGGCTTTTAGGTAAAAGTGTTTAAAGATGGTGATCGAATGTTTTCCATATGTTTGGAAAGAAGTGGATCCATTTCAAGGGTGATTTCTTTGGTCTCGTGCCTGGTTATGGTTTTGGTTTAAGTAATAAATGCACAAACACTAAATTTCTTATTGTTTAGTGTGATTTTAGTGATCATTATGCTTGGGTAGATTAAAATAGTTTAGAAGTGTGAATAGATGGGTTAAAAAGTGAAACCGCTTGGGATTGGAGGTTGTTACAGGAATCAAAAACTATTCACGTGAGAACTATTGTTGTTTTACAAATTTGTATACGTACTTCATTTCTCAAGTATTTTGTTAAGCTTACGCGAATACATGGATGCACAAAACAATAAGTACCTAATATTTAGTTAAATTCAATGAAATATAATTCACTTGGTCGTATTAGATTGATTTGACTTCTTATTCATTAATTAGACGTTATGTTTTATCTTTGATGACTAATTACATTTTATTCGAGAATGATAATTTGATTCTCGGTTCATATTGAGTGAACAGGAGTACTTTTTAGTACTTTACAATTGGTAAGGTTTCATTAGTGCTCAATAAATGATTATGTTTATCGAGAGTTGTCATTTGAAAGTATATTTGTGGCTTTTAGGAAAAAGTGTTTAAAGATGGTGAACGAATGTTTTCCATATGTTTGGGAGGAAGTGGATCCATTTCAAGGGTGATTTCTTTGGTCTCGTGCTTGGTTACGGTTTCGGTTTAAGCAATAAATGCACAAACACTACATTTCTTGTTGTTTAGTGTGATTTTAGTGATCATTATGCTTGGGTAGATTAAAATAGTTTAGAAGTGTGAATAGATGGGTTAAGAAGTGAAACCGCTTAGGATTGGAGGTTGTTACTGGAATCAAAAACTATTCACGTGAGAACTATTTATGTTTTATAAATTTGTATACGTACTTCATTTCTCAAGTATTTCGTTAAGCTTTCGCGAATACATGGATGCACAAACCAATAAGTACCTAATATTTAGTTAAATTCAATGAAATATAATTCACTTGGTCGTATTCGATTAATTTGACTTCTTATTCATTAATCACACGTTAAGTTTTATTTTTGATGACTAATTACATTTCATTCGAGAATGATAATTTTATTCTCGGTTCATATTGAGTGAGCACGAGTACATTTTGGTACTTTACAATTGGTAAGGTTTCATTAGGGCTCAATAAGTGATTATGTTTATCGAGAGTTGTCATTTGAAAGTATATTTGTGGCTTTTAGGGAAAACCGTTTAAAGATGGTGATCGAATGTTTTCCATATGTTTGGGAAGAAGTGGATACATTTCAAGGGTGATTTCTTTGGTCTCAGACTTGGTTATGGTTTCGGTTTAAGCAATAAATGCACAAACACTACATTTCTTGTTGTTTAGTGGGATTTTAGTGATCATTATGCTTGGGTAGATTAAAATAGTTTAGAAGTGTGAATAGATGGGTTAAGAAGTGAAACCGCTTAGGATTGGAGGTTGTTACTGGAATCAAAAACTATTCACGTGAGAACTATTTATGTTTTATAAATTTGTATACGTACTTCATTTCTCAAGTATTTCGTTAAGCTTTCGCGAAAACATGGATGCACAAAACAATAAGTACCTAATATTTAGTTAAATTCAATGAAATATAATTCACTTGGTCGTATTAGATTGATTTGACTTCTTATTCATTAATTAGACGTTATGTTCTATCTTTGATGACTAATTACATTTTATTCGAGAATGATAATTTGATTCTCGGTTCATATTGAGTGAACAGGAGTACTTTTTAGTACTTTACAATTGGTAAGGTTTCATTAGTGCTCAATAAATTATTATGTTTATCGAGAGTTGTCATTTGAAAGTATATTTGTGGCTTTTAGGAAAAAGTGTTTAAAGATGGTGAACGAATGTTTTCCATATGTTTGGGAGGAAGTGGATCCATTTCAAGGGTGATTTCTTTGGTCTCGTGCTTGGTTACGGTTTCGGTTTAAGCAATAAATGCACAAACACTACATTTCTTGTTGTTTAGTGTGATTTTAGTGATCATTATGCTTGGGTAGATTAAATAGTTTAGAAGTGTGAATAGATGGGTTAAGAAGTGAAACCGCTTAGGATTGGAGGTTGTTACTGGAATCAAAAACTATTCACGTGAGAACTATTTATGTTTTATAAATTGTATACGTACTTCATTTCTCAAGTATTTCGTTAAGCTTTCGCGAATACATGGATGCACAACCAATAAGTACCTAATATTTAGTTAAATTCAATGAAATATAATTCACTTGGTCGTATTCGATTGATTTGACTTCTTATTCATTAATCACACGTTAAGTTTTATTTTTGATGACTAATTACATTTCATTCGAGAATGATAATTTTATTCTCGGTTCATATTGAGTGAACACGAGTACTTTTTGGTACTTTACAATTGGTAAGGTTTCATTAGTGCTCAATAAGTGATTATGTTTATCGAGAGTTGTCATTTGAAAGTATATTTGTGGCTTTTAGGGAAAACCGTTTAAAGATGGTGATCGAATGTTTTCCATATGTTTGGGAAGAAGTGGATACATTTCAAGGGTGATTTCTTTGGTCTCAGACTTGGTTATGGTTTCGGTTTAAGCAATAAATGCACAAACAGTACATTTCTTGTTGTTTAGTGGGATTTTAGTGATCATTATGCTTGGGTAGATTAAAATAGTTTAGAAGTGTGAATAGATGGGTTAAGAAGTGAAACCGCTTAGGATTGGAGGTTGTTACTGGAATCAAAAACTATTCACGTGAGAACTATTTATGTTTTATAAATT
Organism: Flaveria robusta; assembly: GCA_025506415.1. Taxonomy (NCBI): domain Eukaryota; kingdom Viridiplantae; phylum Streptophyta; class Magnoliopsida; order Asterales; family Asteraceae; genus Flaveria; species Flaveria robusta. Next base: position 13,733,832 of record CM046472.1, read on the forward strand.
TGTATACGTACTTCATTTCTCAAGTATTTCGTTAAGCTTTCGCGAATACATGGATGCACAAACCAATAAGTACCTAATATTTAGTTAAATTCAATGAAATATAATTCACTTGGTCGTATTCGATTGATTTGACTTCTTATTCATTAATCACACGTTAAGTTTTATTTTTGATGACTAATTACATTTCATTCGAGAATGATAATTTTATTCTCGGTTCATATTGAGTGAACACGAGTACTTTTTGGTACTTTACAATTGGTAAGGTTTCATTAGTGCTCAATAAGTGATTATGTTTATCGAGAGTTGTCATTTGAAAGTATATTTGTGGCTTTTAGGGAAAACCGTTTAAAGATGGTGATCGAATGTTTTCCATATGTTTGGGAAGAAGTGGATACATTTCAAGGGTGATTTCTTTGGTCTCAGAATTGGTTATGGTTTCGGTTTAAGCAATAAATGCACAAACACTACATTTCTTATTGTTTAGTGTGATTTTAGTGATCATTATGCTTGGGCAGATTAAAATAGTTTAGAAGTGTGAATAGATGGGTTAAGAAGTGAAACCGCTTAGGATTGGAGGTTGTTACATGAATCAAAAACTATTCACGCGAGAACTATTGTTATTTTATTAATTTGTATACGTTCTTCATTTCTCAAGTATTTCGTTAAGCTTACGCGAATACATGGATGCACAAAACAATAAGTACATAATATTTAGTTAAATTCAATGAAATATAATTCACTTGGTCGTATTAGAATGATTTGACTTCCTATTCATTCATCACACGTTATGTTTTATCTTTGATGACTAATTGTATTTCATTCGAGAATGATAATTTGATTCTCGGTTCATATTGAGTGAACACGAGTACTTTTTGGCACTTTACAATTGGTAAGGTTTCATTAGTGCTCAATAAATGATTATGTTTATCGAGAGTTGTCATTTGAAAGTATATTTGTGGCTTTCAGGGAAAAGTGTTTAAAGACGGTGATCGAATGTTTTCCATATGTTTGGGAAGAAGTGGGTCCATTTCAAGGGTGATTTATTTGGTCTCGTGCTTGGTTATGGTTTCGGTTTAAGCAATAAATCCACAAACACTACATTTCTTATTGTTTAGTGTGATTTTAGTGATCATTATGCTTGGGCTAGATTTAAATAGTTTAGAAGTGTGTATAGATGGCTTAAGAAGTTAAACCGTGTAGGATTGGAGGTTGTTACAGGAATCAAAAACTATTCACGCGAGAAATATTGTTGTTTTATAAATTTAACTACGTAGTTCATTTCTCAAGTATTTCGTTAAGCTTTCGCGAAAACATGGATGCACAAAACAATAAGTACCTAATATTTAGTTAAATTCAATGAAATATAATTCACTTGGTCGTATTAGATTGATTTGACTTCTTATTCATTAATTAGACGTTATGTTCTATCTTTGATGACTAATTACATTTTATTCGAGAATGATAATTTGATTCTCGGTTCATATTGAGTGAACAGGAGTACTTTTTGGTACTTTACAATTGGTAAGATTTCATTAGTGCTCAATAAATGATTATGTTTATTGAGAGTTGTCATTTGAAAGTATATTTGTGGCTTTTAGCGAAAAGTGTTTAAAGATGGTGATCGAATGTTTTCCGTATGTTTGGAAAGAAGTGGATCCATTTCAAGGGTGATTTCTTTGGTCTCGTGCCTGGTTATGGTTTTGGTTTAAGCAATAAAAGCACAAACACTAAATTTCTTATTGTTTAGTGTGATTTTAGTGATCATTATGCTTGGGTAGATTAAAATAGTTTAGAAGTGTCAATAGATGGGTTAAAAAGTGAAACCGCTTGGGATTGGAGGTTGTTACAGGAATCAAAAACTATTCACGTGAGAACTATTGTTGTTTTATAAATTTGTATACGTACTTCATTTCCCAAGTATTTTGTTAAGCTTACGCGAATACATGGATACACAAAACAATAAGTACCTAATATTTAGTTAAATTCAATGAAATATAATTCACTTGTTCGTATTAGATTGATTTGACTTCTTATTCATTAATTAGACGTTATGTTTTATCTTTGATGACTAATTGCATTTTATTCTAGAATGATAATTTGATTCTCGGTTCATATTGAGTGAACAGGAGTACTTTTTGGTACTTTACAATTGGTAAGGTTTCATTAGTGCTCAATAAATGATAATGTTTATCGAGAGTTGTCATTTGAAAGTATATTTGTGGCTTTTAGGAAAAAGTGTTTAAAGATGGTGAACGAATGTTTTCCATATGTTTGGGAGGAAGTGGATCCATTTCAAGGGTGATTTCTTTGGTCTCGTGCTTGGTTATGGTTTCGGTTTAAGCAATAAATGCACAAACACTACATTTCTTGTTGTTTAGTGTGATTTTAGTGATCATTATGCTTGGGTAGATTAAAATAGTTTAGAAGTGTGAATAGATGGGTTAAGAAGTGAAACCGCTTAGGATTGGAGGTTGTTACATGAATCAAAAACTATTCACGCGAGAACTATTGTTATTTTATTAATTTGTATACGTTGTTCATTTCTCAAGTATTTCGTTAAGCTTACGTGAATACATGGATGCACAAAACAATAAGTACATAATATTTAGTTAAATTCAATGAAATATAACTCACTTGGTCGTATTAGAATGATTTGACTTCCTATTCATTCATCACACGTTATGTTTTATCTTTGATGACTAATTGCATTTCATTCGAGAATGATAATTTGATTCTCGGTTCATATTGAGTGAACACGAGTACTTTTTGGTACTTTACAATTGGTAAGGTTTCATTAGTGCTCAATAAATGATTATGTTTATCGAGAGTTGTCATTTGAAAGTATATTTATGGCTTTCAGGGAAAAGTGTTTAAAGATGGTGATCGAATGTTTTCCATATGTTTGGGAAGAAGTGGGTCCATTTCAAGGGTTATTTATTTGGTCTCGTGCTTGGTTATGGTTTCAGTTTAAGCATTAATATGCACAAACACTACATTTCTTATTGTTTAGTGTGATTTTAGTGATCATTATGCTTGGTCTAGATTTAAATAGTTTAGAAGTGTGTATAGATGGCTTAAGAAGTGAAACCGTGTAGGATTGGAGGTTGTTACAGGAATCAAAAACTATTCACGTGAGAAATATTGTTGTTTTATAAATTTAACTACGTAGTTCATTTCTCAAGTATTTCGTTAAGCTTTTGCGAATACATGGATGCACAAAACAATAAGTACCTAATATTTAGTTAAATTCAGTGAAATATAATTCACTTGGTCGTATTAGATTGATTGACTTCTTATTCATTAATCAAACGTTATTTTTTATCTTTGATGACTAATTACATTTCATTCGAGAATGATAATTTGATTCTCGGTTCATATTGAATGAACACTAGTACTTTTTGGTACTTTACAATTGGTAAAGCTTCACTAGTGCTTAATAAATGATTATGTTTTTCGAGAGTTGTCATTTTAAAGTATATTTGAGGCTTTTAGGGAAAAGTGTTTAAAGATGGTGATCGAATGTTTTCCATATGTTTGGGAAGAAGTGGTCGCATTTCAAGGGTGATTTCTTTGGTCTCAGACTTGGTTATGGTTTCGGTTTAAGCAATAAATGCGCAAACACTATATTTCTTATTGTTTAGTGTGTTTTTAGTGATCATTATGCTTGGGCGGATTAAAATAGTTTAGAAGTGTGAATAGATGGGTTAAGAAGTGAAACCGCTTAGGATTGGAGGTTGTTACATGAATCAAAAACTATTCACGCGAGAACTATTGTTATTTTATTAATTTGTATACGTTGTTCATTTCTCAAGTATTTCGTTAAGCTTACGCGAATACACAGATGCACAAAGCAATAAGTACCTAATATTTGGTTAAATTCAATGAAATATAATTCACTTGGTCGTATTAGAATGATTTGACTTCCTATTCATTCATCACACGTTATGTTTTATCTTTGATGACTAATTGCATTTCATTCGAGAATGATAATTTGATTCTCGGTTCATATTGAGTTAACACGACTACTTTTTGGTATTTTACAATTGGTAAGGTTTCATTGGTGCTCAATAAATTTTTATTTTCATCGGGAGTTGTCATTTGTAAGTATATTTGTGGCTTACAGCGAAAAGTGTTTAAAGAAGATAATCGAATGGTTTGCATATGTTTGGGAAGAAGTGGATCCATTTCAAGGGTGATTTCTTTGGTCTCGTGTTTGGTTTTCGTTTTGGTTTTAGCAATAAATACACAAACACTACATTTCTTATTGTTTAGTAATGCACAAACACTATATTTCTTATTATTTAGTGTGATTGAAGTGATCATTATGCTTGGGCTAGATTTAAATAGTTTAGAAGTGTGCATAGATAGCTTAAGAATTGAAACCGCGTAGGATCAGAGGTTGTTACAGGAATCAAAAACTATTCACACGACAACTATTTTTGTTTTATAAATTTATATACGTAGTTCATTTCTCAAGTATTTCGTTAAGCGTACGCGAATACATTGACGCACAAAACAATAAGTACCTAATATTGAGTTAAATTCAATGAAATATAATTCTCTTCGTTGTATCAGAATGATTTGACTTCTTATTCATTAATCAGACTTTATGTTTAATCTTTGATGACTAATTAAATTTCATTCGAGAATACTTTTTGGTACTTTACAATTGGTAAGGTTTTATTAGTGCTCAATAAATGATTATGTTTATCGAGAGTTGTCATTTGAAAGTATATTTGTGGCTTTTAGCGAAAAGTGTTTAAAGATGGTGATCGAATGTTTTCCATATGTATGGGAAGAAGTGCATCCATTTAAGGGTGATTTCTTTGGTCTCGTGCTTGGTTATCGTTTCGGTTTAAGCAATAAATGCACAAACACTACATTTCTTATTGTTTAGTGCGATTTTAGTGATCATTATGCTTGGGTAGATTAAAATACTTTAGAAGTGTGAATAGATGGGTTAAGAAGTGAAACCGCTTAGGATTGGAGGTTGTTACAGGAATCAAAAACTATTCACGCGAGAACTATTGTTGTTTTATAAATTTGTATACGTAGTTCATTTCTCAAGTATTTCGTTAAGCTTTCGCGAATACATGGATACACAAAACAATAAGAACCTAATATTTAGTTAAATTCAATGAAATATAATTCACTTGGTCGTATTCGATTGATTTGACTTCTTATTCATTAATCACACATTAAGTTTTATCTTTGATGACTAATTACATTTCATTCGAGAATGATAATTTGATTCTCGGTTCATATTGAGTGAACACGAGTACTTTTTGGTACTTTACAATTGGTAAGGTTTCATTAGTGCTCAATAAATGATTATGTTTATCGAGAGTTGTCATTTGAAAGTATATTTATGGATTTTAGCGAAAAGTGTTTAAAGATGGTGATCGCATGTTTTCCATATGTTTGGGAAGAAGTGGATACATTTCAAGGGTGATTTCTTTGGTCTCAGACTTGGTTATGGTTTCGGTTTAAGCAATAAATGCACAAACACTACATTTCTTATTGTTTAGTGTGATTTTAGTGATCATTATGCTTGGGTGGATTAAAATAGTTTAGAAGTGTGAATAGATGGGTTAAGAAGTGAAACCGCTTAGGATCGGAGGTTGTTACATGAATCAAAAACTATTCACGCGAGAACTATTGTTGTTTTATTAAATTGTTTACGTTGTTCATTTCTCAAGTATTTCGTTAAGCTTACGCGAATACACGGATGCACAAAACAATAAGTACCTAATATTTAGTTAAATTCAATGAAATATAATTCACTTGGTCGTATTAGAATGATTTGACTTCCTATTCATTCATCGCACGTTATGTTTTATCTTTGATGACTAATTGCATTTCATTCGAGAATGATAATTTGATTCTCGGTTCATATTGAGTGAACACGAGTACTTTTTGGTACTTTACAATTGGTAAGGTTTCATTGGTGCTCAATAAATTTTTATGTTCATCGAGAGTTGTCATTTGTAAGTATATTTGTGGCTTACGGCGAAAAGTGTTTAAAGAAGATGATCGAATGGTTTGCATATGTTTGAGAAGAAGTGGATCCATTTTAAGGGTGATTTCTTTGGTCTCGTGTTTGGTTTTCGTTTTGGTTTTAGCAATAAATGCACAAACACTACATTTCTTATTGTTTAGTAATGCACAAACACTACATTTCTTATTATTTAGTGTGATTGAAGTGATCATTATGCTAGGGCTAGATTTAAATAGTTTAGAAGTGTGCATAGATGGCTTAAGAATTAAAACCGCGTAGGATCAGAGGTTGTTACAGGAATCAAAAACTATTCACGCGACAACTATTTTTGTTTTATAAATTTATAAACGTAGTTCATTTCTCAAGTATTTCGTTAAGCGTACGCGAATACATGGATGCCCAAAACAATAAGTACCTAATATTGAGTTAAATTCAATGAAATATAATTCTCTTGGTCGTATTAGAATGATTTGACTTCTTATTCATTAATCAGACTTTATGTTTAATCTTTGATGACTAATTACATTTCATTCGAGAATGATAATTTGATTCTCGGTTCATAATGAGTGAACACGGGTACTTTTTGGTACTTTACAATTGGTAAGGTTTTATTAGTGCTCAATAAATGATTATGTTTATCGAGAGTTGTCATTTGAAAGTATATTTGGGGCTTTTAGCGAAAAGTGTTTAAAGATGGTGATCGAATGTTTTCAATATGTTTGGGAAGAAGTGGATCCTTTTAAGGGTGATTTCTTTGGTCTCGTGGTTGGTTATAGTTTCGGTTTAAGCAATAAATGCACAAACACTACATTTCTTATTGTTTAGTGCGATTTTAGTGATCATTATGCGTGGGTAGGGTAGAATAGTTTAGAAGTGTGAATAGATGGGTTAAGAAGTGAAACCGCTTAGGATTGGAGGTTGTTACGGGAATCAAAAACTATTACACGACAACTATTGTTGTTTTATAAATTTATATACGTAGTTCATTTCTCAACTATTTCGTTAAGCTTACGCGAATACATGGATGCACAAAACAATAAGTACCTAATATTGAGTTAAATTCAATGAAATATAATTCACTTGGTCATATCAGATTGATTTGACTTCTTATTCATTAATCTGACGTTATGTTTTATCTTTGATGACTAATTACATTTTATTCGAGAATGATAATTTGATTCTTGGTTCATATTGAGTGAACAGGAGTACTTTTTTGTACTTTATAATTGGTAAGGTTTCATTAGTGCTCAATAAATGATTATGTTTATCGAGAGTTGTCATTTGAAAGTATATTTGTGGCTTTAGCGAAAAGTGTTTAAAGATGGTTCGAATGTTTTCCATATATTTGGGAAGAAGTGGATCCATTTCAAGGGTGATTTCTTTGGTCTCGTGCTTGGTTATGGTTTAGGTTTAAGCAAGAAACGCACAAACACTACATTTCTTATTGTTTAGTACGATTTTAGTGATCATTATGATTGGGTAGATTAAAATAGTTAGAAGTGTGAATAGATGGGTTAAGAAGTGAAACCGCTTAGGATTGGAGGTTGTTACAGGAATCAAAAACTATTCACGCGAGAACTATTGTTGTTTTATAAATTTGTATACGTAGTTTCTTTCTCAAGTATTTCGTTAAGTTTTCGCGAACAAATGGATGCACAAAACAATAAGTACCTAATATTTAGTTAAATTCATTGAAATATAATTCACTTGGTCGTATTCGATTTATTTGACTTCTTATTCATTAATCACACGTTAAGTTTTATCTTTGATGACTAATTACATTTCATTTGAGAATGATAATTTGATTTTCGTTTCTTATTGAGTGAACACGAGTACTTTTTGGTACTATCAGTTGGAAAGGTTTCATTGATGCTCAATAAATGATTATGTTCATCGAGAGTTGTCATTTGTAAGTATATTTGTGGCTTATTGCGAAAAGTGTTTAAAGATGGTGGTCGAATGTTTTCCATATGTTTGGGAAGAAGTGGATCCATTTCAAGGGTGATTTCTTTGGTCTCGTGCTTGGTTATCATTTTGGTTTAAGCAATAAATGCACAAACACTACATTTCATATTGTTTAGTGTGATTGAAGTGATCATTATGCTTGGGCTAGATTTAAATAGTTTAGAAGTGTGTATAGATGGCTTAAGAAGTGAAACCGTGTAGGATTGGAGGTTGTTACAAAAATTAAAAACTATTCACGCGAGAACTATTGTTGTTTTATAAATTTGACTACGTAGTTCATTACTCAAGTATTTCGTTAAGCTTTCGCGAATACATTGATGCACAAAACAATAAGTACCTAATATTTAGTTAAATTCAGAGAAATATAATTCACTTGGTCGTATTAGATTGATTTGACTTCTTATTCATTAATCAAACATAATGTTTTATCTTTGATGACTAATTACATTTCATTCGAGAATGATAATTTGATTCTCGGTTCATATTGAATGAACACGAGTACTTTTTGGTACTTTACAATTGGTAAAGTTTCATTAGTGCTCAATAAATGATTATGTATATCGAGAGTTGTCATTTGAAAGTATATTTGTGGCTTTTAGCAAATAGTGTTTAAAGATGGTGATCGAATGTTTTCCATATGTTTGGGAAGAAGTGGATACATTTCAAGGGTGATTTCTTTGGTCTCGTGCTTGGTTATGGTTTCGGTTTAAGCAATAAATGCACAAACACTACATTTCTTATTGTTTAGTGTGATTTTAGTGATCATTATGCTTGGGTAGATTAAAATAGTTTAGAAGTGTGAATAGATGGTTTAAGAAGTGAAACAGCTTCGGATTGGAGGTTGTTACAGGAATCAAAAACTATTACACGACAACTATTGTTGTTTTATAAATTTATATACGTAGTTCATTTCTTGACTATTTCGTTAAGCTTACGCGAATACATGGATGCACAAAACAATATGTACCTAATATTGAGTTAAATTCAATGAAATATAATTCACTTGGTCGTATTAGATTGATTTGACTTCTTATTCATTAATCTGACGTTATGTTTTATCTTTGATGAATAATTACATTTTATTCGAGAATGATAATTTGATTCTTGGTTCATATTGAGTGAACAGGAGTACTTTTTGGTACTTTACAATTGGTAAGGTTTCATTAATGCTCAATAAATGATTATGTTTATCGAGAGTTGTCATTTGAAAGTATATTTGTGGCTTTAGCGAAAAGTGTTTAAAGATGGTTCGAATGTTTTCCATATATTTGGGAAGAACTGGATCCACTTCAAGGGTGATTTCTTTTGTCTCGTGCTTGGTTATGGTTTAGGTTTAAGCAAGAAACGCACAAACTCTACATTTCTTATTGTTTAGTACGATTTTAGTGATCATTATGATTGGGTAGATTAAAATAGTTTAGAAGTGTGAATAGATGGGTTAAGAAGTGAAACCGCTTAGGATTGGAGGTTGTTATAGGAATCAAAAACTATTCACGCGAGAACTATTGTTGTTTTATAAATTTGTATACGTAGTTTATTTCTCAAGTATTTCGTTTGGTTTTCGCGAACAAATGGATGCACAAAACATTAAGTACCTAATATTTAGTTAAATTCATTAAAATATAATTCACTTGGTCGTATTCGATTTATTTGACTTCTTATTCATTAATCACATGTTAAGTTTTATCTTTGATGACTAATTACATTTCATTTGAGAATGATAATTTGATTTTCGTTTCTTATTGAGTGAACACGAGTACTTTTTGGTATTAGTTGGAAAGGTTTCATTGATGCTCAATAATAATTGTTCATCGAGAGTTGTCATTTGTATATTTGTGGCTTATTGCGAAAAGTGTTTAAAGATGGTGATCGAATGTTTTCTATATGTTTGGGAAGAAGTGGATCCATTTCAAGGGTGATTTCTTTGGTCTCGTGCTTGGTTATCATTTTGGTTTAGCATAAATGCACAAACACTACATTCTTATTGTTAGTGTGATTGAAGTGATCATTGTGCTTGGGCTAGATTTAAATAGTTTAGAAGTGTGTATAGATGACTTAAGAAGTGAAACCGTGTAGGATTGGAGGTTGTTACAAAAATCAAAAACTATTCACGCGAGAACTATTGTTGTTTTATAAATTTGACTACGTAGTTCATTACTCAAGTATTTCGTTAAGCTTTCGCGAATACATTGATGCACAAAACAATAAGTACCTAATATTTAGTTAAATTCAGAGAAATATAATTCACTTGGTCGTATTAGATTCATTTGACTTCTTATTCATTAATCAAACATAATGTTTTATCTTTGATGACTAATTACATTTCATTCGAGAATGATAATTTGATTCTCGGTTCATACTGAATGAACACGAGTACTTTTTGGTACTTTACAATTGGTAAAGTTTCATTAGTGCTCAATAAATGATTATGTATATCGAGAGTTGTCATTTGAAAGTATATTTGTGGCTTTTAGCGAATAGTGTTTAAAGATGGTGATCGAATGTTTTCCATATGTTTGGGAAGAAGTGGATACATTTCAAGGGTGATTTCTTTGGTCTCGTGCTTGGTTATGGTTTCGGTTTAAGCAATAAATGCACAAACACTACATTTCTTATTGTTTAGTGTGATTTTAGTGATCATTATGCTTGGGTAGATTAAAATAGTTTAGAAGTGTGAATAGATGGGTTAAGAAGTGAAACCGCTTAGGATTGGAGGTTGTTACAGGAATGAAAAACTATTCACGTGAGAACTGTTGTTGTTTTATAAATTTGTATACGTAGTTCATTTCTCAAGTATTTTGTTAAGCTTACGCGAATACATGGATGCACAAAACAATAAGCACCTAATATTTAGTTAAATTCAATGAAATATAATTCACTTGGTCGTATTTGATTGATTTGACTTCTTATTCATTAATCAGACGTTATGTTTTATCTTTGATGACTAATTACATTTTATTCGAGAATGATAATTTGATTCTTTGTTCATATTGAGTGAACAGGAGTACTTTTTGGTACTTTACAATTGGTAAGGTTTCATTAGTGCTCAATAAATGATTATGCTTATCGAGAGTTATCATTTGAAAGTATATTTGTGGCTTTTAGGGAAAACTGTTTAAAGATGGTGATCGAATGTTATTCATATGTTTGGGAAGAAGTGAATACATTTCAAGAGTGATTTCTTTGGTCTCAGACTTGATTATGGTTTCGGTTTAAGCAATAAACGCACAAACACTACATTTCTTATTGTTTAGTGCGATTTTAGTGATCATTATGCTTGGGTAGATTAAAATAGTTTAAAAGTATGAATAGATGGGTTAAGGAGTGAAACCGCTTAGAATTAGAGGTTGTTACACGAATCAAAAACTATTTACGAGAGAACTATTGTTGTTTTATAAATTTGTATACGTAGTTCATTTCTCAAGTATTTCGTTAACCTTACGCGAATACATAGATTCACAAAACAATAATTACCTAATATTTAGTTAAATTCAATGAAATATAATTCACTTGGTCATATTAGAATGATTTGACTTCTTATTCATTCATCAAACGTCATGTTTTATCTTTGATGACTAATTACATTTCTTTCGAGAATGATAATTTGATTCTCAGTTCATATTGAGTGAACACGAGTACTTTTTGGTACTTTACAATTGGTAAGGTTTCATTAGTGCTCAATAAATGATTATGTTAATCGAGAGTTGTCATTTGGAAGTATACTTGTGGCTTATAGCGAAAAATGTTTAAAGATGGTGATCGAATGTTTTACATATGTTTGGGAAGAAGTGGATCCATTCCAAGGGTGATTTATATGGTCTCGTGTTTGGTTTTCGTTTTGGTTTAAGCAATAAATGCACAAACACTACATTTTTTATTGTTTAGTGTGATTTTAGTGATCATTATGCTTGGGTAGATTAAAATAGTTTAGAAGTGTGAATAGATGGGTTAAGAAGTGAAACCGCTTTGGATTGGAGTTTGTTACACGAATAAAAAACTATTCAAGTGAGAACTATTGTTGTTTTACAAATTTGTATACGTAGTTCATTTCTCAAGTATTTTGTTAAGCTTACTCGAATACATGGATGCACAAAACAATAAGTACCAAATATTTAGCTAAATTCAGTGAAATGTAATTCACTTGGTCGTATTAGATTGATTTGACTTCTTATTCATTAATCAGACGTTACGTTTTATCTTTGATGACTAATTACATTTTATTCGAGAATGATAATTTGATTCTCGGTTCATATTGAGTGAACAGGAGTACTTTTTGGTACTATACAGTTGGAAAGGTTTCATTAGTGCTCAATAAATGATTATGTTTATCGAGAGTTGTCATTTGAAAGTATATTTGTGGCATATTGCGAAAAGTGTTTAAAGATGGTGATCAAATGTTTTGCATATGTTTGGTAAGAAAAGGATCCATTCCCAGGGTGATTTCTTTGGTCTTGTTTTTGGTTTTCGTTTTGGTTTTAGCAATAAATGCACAAACACTACATTTCTTATTATTTAGTGTGATTAAAGTGATCATTATGCTTGGGCTAGATTTAAATAGTTTAGAAGTGTGTATAGATGGCTAAAGAAGTGAAACCGTGCAGGATTGGAGGTTGTTACAGGAATCAAAAACTATTCACGCGAGAACTATTGTTGTTTTATAAATTTGTATACGTTGTTCATTTCTTAAGTTTTTCGTTAAGATTACGCGAATACATGGACGCACAAAACAATAAGTACCCAATATTTAGTTAAATTCAATGAAATATAATTCACTTGGTCGTATTAGTATGATTTGACTTCTTATTCATTAATCAGACGTTATGTTTATCTTTAATGACTAATTACATTTCATTCGAGAAAGATAATTTGATTCTCGGTTCATCTTGAGTGAACACGAGTACTTTTTGGTACTTTACAATTGGTAAGGTTTCATAGATTCTCAATAAATGATTATGTTCATCGAGAGTTGTCATTTGGAAGTATATTTGTGGTTTACAGCGAAAAGTGTTTCAAGAAGATGATATAATGTTTTGCATATGTTTGGGAAGAAGTGGATCCATTTCCACGGTGATTTCTTTCGTCTCGCGTTTGGTTTTCGTTTTGGTTTAAGCAATAAATACACAAACACTACATTTCTTATTGTTTAGTGTGATTGAAGTGATCATTATGCTTGGGCTAGATTTAAATAGTTTAGAAGTGAGTATAGATGGCTTAAGAAGTGAAACGTGTAGGATTGGAGGTTGTTACAGGAATCAAAAACTATTCACGCGAGAACTATTTTTGTTTTATAAATTTGACTACGTAGTTCATTACTCAAGTATTTCGTTAAGCTTTCGCGAATACGTGGATGCACAAAACAATAAGTAACTAATATTTAGTTAATTTCAGTGAAATATAATTCACTTGGTCGTATTAGATTGATTTGACTTCTTATTTATTAATCAGACGTTATGTTTTATCTTTAATGACTAATTACATTTCATTCGAGAATGATAATTTTATTCTCGGTTCTTGTTGAGTGAACACGAGTACTTTTTGGTAATATACAGTTGGAAAGGTTTCATTGGTGCTCAATAAATGATTATGTTCATCGAGTGTTGACATTTGGAATTATATTTGTGTCTTATTGCGAAAAGTGTTTAAAGATGGTGATCAAATGTTTTGCATGTGTTTTGGAAGAAGTGGATCCATTTCAAGGGTGATTTCTTTAGTCTCGTGTTTGGTTATGGTTTCGGTTTAAGCAATAAATGCACAAACACTACATTTCTTATTGTTTAGTGTGATTTTAGAGATCATTATGCTTGGGTAGATTAAAATAGTTTAGAAGTGTGAATCGATGGGTGAAGAAGTGAAACCGCTTAGGATTGGAGGTTGTTACAGGAATCAAAAACTATTCACGCGAGAACTATTGTTGTTTTATAAATTTGTATACGTAGTTCATTTCTCAAGTATTTCGTTAAGATTTCGCGAATACATGGATAAAACAATAACTACCTAATATTTAGTTAAATTCTATGAAATATTATTCACTTGGTCGTATTCTATCGATTTGACTTCTTATTCATTAATCACATGTTAAGTTTTATCTTTGATGCCTAATTACATTTCATTCGAGAAGGATAATTTTATTCTCGGTTCTTATTGAGTGAACGCGAGTACTTTTTGGTAATATACAGTTGGAAAGGTTTCATTGGTGCTCAATAAATGATTATGTTCATCGAGAGTTGACATTTGGAAGTATATTTGTGTCTTATTGCGAAAAGTGTTTAAAGATGGTGATTAAATGTTTTGCATGTGTTTTGGAAGAAGTGGATCCATTCCAAGGGTGATTTCATTGGTCTCGTGTTTGGTTTTCGTTTTGGTTCAAGCAATAAATGCACAAACACTATATTTCTTATTATTTAGTGTGATTGAAGTGATCATTATGCTTGGGCTAGATTTAAATAGTTTAGAAGTGTGTATAGATGGCTTAAGAAGTGAAACCACGTAGGATTGGAGGTTGTTACAAGAATCAAAAAAATATTCACGCGAGAACTATTGTTGTTTTATAAATTTGTATACGTTGTTCATTTCTCAAGTATTTCGTTAAGCTTACGCGAATACATGGATACACAAAACAATAAGTGCCTAATATTTAGTTAAATTCAATGAAATATAATTCACTTGGTCGTATTAGAATTATTTGACTTCTTATTCATTCATCACATGTTATGTTTTATTTTTGATGACTAATTACATTTCATTCGAGAATGATAATTTGATTCTCGATTCATATTGAGTGAACACGAATACTTTTTGGTACTTTACAATTGGTAAGGTTTCATTGGTGCTCAATAAATGATTATGTTCATCGAGAGTTGTCATTTGAAAGTATATTTGTGGCTTACAGTGAAAAGTGCTTAAAGAAGATGATCGAATGTTTTGCTTATGTTTGGGAAGAAGTGGATCCATTTCAAGTGTGATTTCTTTGGTCTCGTGCTTGGTTATGGTTTTGGTTTAAGCAAAAAATGCACAAACACTATATTTCTTATTGTTTAGTGTGATTTTAATGATCATTATGCTTGGGTAGATTAAAATAGTTTAGAAGTATGAATAGATGGGTTAAGAAGTGAAACCACTTAGAATTGGAGGTTGTTATAGGAATCAAAAACTATTTACGCAAGAACTATTGTTGTTTTATAAATTTATATACGTAGTTCATTTCTCAAGTATTTTGTTAAGCTTTCGCGAATACATAGATGCACAAAACAATAAGTACCTAATATTTAGTTAAATTCAATGAAATATAATTCACTTGGTCATATTCGATTGTTTTGACTTCTTATTCTTTAATCGCACGTTAAGTTTTATCTTTGATGAGTAATTACATTTCATTCGAGAATGATAATTTGATTCTCGGTTCATATTGAGTGAACACGAGTACTTTTTGGTACTTTACAATTGGTAAGGTTTCATTGGTGCTCAATAAATGATTATGTTAATCGAGAGTTGTCATTTGGAAGTATGTTTATGGCTTATAGCGAAAAGTGTTTAAAGATGGTGATCGAATTTTTTGCATATGTTTGGGAAGAAGTGGATCCATTCCAAGGGTGATTTCTTTTGTCTCGTATTTGGTTTTCGTTTTGGTTTAAGCAATAAATGCACAAACACTACATTTCTTATTGTTTAGTGTGATTGAAGTGATCATTATGCTTGGGCTAGATTTAATAGTTTAGAAGTGTGTATAGATGGCTTAAGAAGTGAAAGCGCGTAGGATTAGAGGTTGTTACTGGAATCAAAAACTATTCACGCGAGAAGTATTGTTGTTTTATAAATTTGTATACGTTGTTCTTTTCTCAATTATTTCGTTAAGCTTACGTGAATACATGGATTCACAAAACAAAAAGTATCTAATATTTTGTTAAATTCAATGAAATATAATTCACATGGTCGTATTCGATTGATTTTACTTCTTATTCATTAATCAGACGTTACGTTTTATCTTTGATGACTAATTACCTTTTATTCGATAATGATAATTTGATTCTCGGTTCATATTGAGTTAACACAAGTACTTTTTGGTACTTTACAATTGGTAAGGTTTTATTGGTGCTTAATAAATGATTAAGTTCATCGAAAGTTGTCATTTGGAAGTATATTTGTGGCTTATAGCGAAAAGTGTTTAAAGATGGTGATCGAATGTTTTGCATATGTTTAAGAAGAAGTGGATCCATTCCAAGGGTGAATTCTTTTGTCTCGTGTTTGGTTTTCGTTTTGGTTTAAGCAATAAATGCTCAAACTACACATTTCTTATTGTTTAGTGTGATTAAAGTGATCGTTATGCTTGGGCTAGATTTAAATATTTTAGAAGTGTGTATAGATGGCTTAAGAAGTGAAACCGTGTAGGTTTGGAGGTTGTTACAGGAATCAAAAACTATTCACGTGAGAACTATTGTTGTTTTATAAATTCGACTACTTAGTTCATTACTTAAGTATTTCGTTAAGCTTTCCCGAATACATGGATGCACAAAACAATAAATACCTAATATTTAGTTACATTCAATAAAATATAATTCACTTGGTCGTATTAGATTGATTTGACTTCTTATTCATTAATCACACATTAAATTTTATCTTTGATGACTAATTACATTTCATTCAAGAATGATAATTTGATTCTCGGTTCATATTGAGTGAACACGAGTACTTTTTGGTACTTGACAATTGGTAAGGTTTCATTGGTGCTCAATAAATGATTATGCTCATCGAGAGTTGTCATTTGGAAGTATATTTGTGGCTTATAGCGAAAAGTGTTTAAAAATGGTGATCGAATGTTTTGCATATGTTTGGGAAGAAGTGGATCCATTTCAAGTGTGATTTCTTTGGTCTCGTGCTTGGTTATGGTTTTGGTTTAAGCAATAAATGGACAAACACTACATTTCTTATTGTTTAGTGTGATTTAAGTGATCATTATGCTTGGGTAGATTAAAATAGTTTAGAAGTGTGAATCGATGGGTTAAGAGGTGAAACCGCTTAGGATTAGAGGTTGTTACAGGAATCAAAAGCTATTCACGCGAGAACTATTATTGTTTTATAAATTTGTATACGTAGTTCATTTCTCAAGTATTTCGTTAAGATTTCGCGAATACATGGATGCATAAAACAATAACTACCTAATATTTAGTTAAATTCTATGAAATATTATTCACTTGGTCGTATTCGATTGATTTGACTTCTTTTTCATTAATCACACGTTAAGTTTTATCTTTGATGCCTAATTACATTTCATTCGAGAATAATAATTTGATTCTCGGTTCTTATTCAGTGAACACGAGTACTTTTTGGTAATATAAAGTTGGAAAGGTTTCATTGGTGCTCAATAAATGATTATGTTCATCGAGAGTTGTCATATGGAAGTATATTTGTGGCTTATTGCGAAAAATGTTTAAAGAAGATGATCGAATGTTTTGCTTATGTTTGGGAAGAAGTGGATCCATTTCAAGGGTGATTTCTTTGGTCTCGTGTTTGGTTTTCGTTTTGGTTTAAGCAATAAATGCACAAACACTACATTTCTTATTGTTTAGTGTGATTGAAGTGATCATTATGCTTGGGCTAGATTTAAATAATTTAGAAGTGTGTATAGATGGTTTAAGAAGTGAAACCGTGTATGATTGGAGGTTGTTACAGGAATAAAAAACTATTCACTCGAGAACTATTGTTGTTCTATAAATTTGACTACGTAGTTCATTACTCAAGCATTTCGTTAAGCTTTCACGAATAAATGGATGCACAAAACAATAAGTACCTAATATTTAGTTAAATTCAGTGAAATATAATTCACTTGGTCGTATTAGATTGATTTGACTTCTTATTCATTAATCAGACGTTATATTTTATCTTTGATGACTAATTACATTTCATTCGACTATGATAATTTGATTCTCGGTTCATATTGAGTTAACACGAGTACTTTTTGGTACTTGACAATTGGTAAGGTTTCATTGGTGCTCAATAAATGATTATGTTCATCGGGAGTTGTCATTTTGAAGTATATTTGTGGCTTATAGCGAAAAGTGTTTAAAGATGGTGATCGAATGTTTTGCATATATTTCGGAAGAAGTGGATCCATTTCAAGGGTGATTTCTTTGGTCTCGTGCTTGGTTATGGTTTCGGTTTAAGCAATAAATGCACAAACAATACATTTCTTATTGTTTAGTGTGATTTTAGTGATCATTATGCTTGGGTAGATTAAAATAGTTTAGAAGTGTGAATCGATGGGTTAAGAAGTGAAACCGCTTAGGATTGGAGGTTGTTACAGGAATCAAAAACTATTCACGCCAGAACTATTGTTGTTTTATAAATTTGTATACGTAGTTCATTTTTTAAGTATTTCGTTAAGATTTAACGAATACATGGATGCACAAAACAATAACTACCTAATATTTAGTTAAATTCTATGAAATATTATTCACTTGGTCGTATTTGATTGATTTGACTTCTTATTCATTAATCACACGTTAAGTTTTATCTTTGATGCCTAATTACATTTCATTCGAGAATAATAATTTGATTCTCGGTTCTTATAGAGTGAACACGAGTACTTTTTGGTAATTTACAGTTGGAAAGGTTTCATTGGTGCTCAATAAATGCTTATGTTTATCGAGAGTTGTCATTTGGAAGTATATTTGTGGCTTATTGCGAAAAGTGTTTAAAGATGGTGATCGAATGTTTTGCATGTGGTTTAGAAGAAGTGGATCCATTCCAAGGGTGATTTCTTTGGTCTCGTGTTTGGTTTTCGTTTTGGTTTAAGCAATAAATGCACAAACACTACATTTCTTATTATTTGGTGTGATTGAAGTGATCATTATGCTTGGGCTAGATTTAAATAGTTTAGAAGTGTGTATAGATGGCTAAAGAAGTGAAACCACGTAAGATTGGAGGTTGTTACAAGAATCAAAAACTATTCACGCGAGAACTATTGTTGTTTTATAAATTTGTATACGTTGTTCATTTCTCAAGTATTTCGTTAAGCTTACGCGAATACATGGATGCACAAAACAATAAGTGCCTAATATTTAGTTAAATTCAATGAAATATAATTCACTTGGTCATATTAGAATGATTTGACTTCTTATTCATTCAACACACGTTATGTTTTATCTTTAATGACTAATTACATTTCATTCGAGAATGATAATTTGATTCTCGTTCATATTGAGTGAACACGACCTTTTTGTACTATACAATTGGAAAGGTTTCATTGGTGCTCAATAAATGATTATGTTCATCGAGAGTTGTCATTTGAAAGTATATTTGAGGCTTACAACGAAAAGTGTTTAAAGAAGATGATCGAATGTTTTGCTTATGTTTGGGAAGAAGTGGATCCATTTCAAGGGTGATTTCTTTGGTCTCGTGTTTGGTTTTCGTTTTGGTTTAAGCAATAAATCACAAACACTACATTTCTTATTGTTTAGTGTGATTGAAGTGATCATTATGCTTGGGCTAGATTTAAATAATTTAGAAGTGTGTATAGATGGTTTAAGAAGTGAAACCGTGTATGATTGGAGGTTGTTACAGGAATAAAAAACTATTCACTCGAGAACTATTGTTGTTTTATAAATTTGATACGTAGTTCATTCTCAAGCATTTCGTTAAGCTTTCACGAATAAATGGATGCACAAAACAATAAGTACCTAATATTTAGTTAAATTCAGTGAAATATAATTCACTTGGTCGTATTAGATTGATTTGACTTCTTATTCATTAATCAGACGTTATATTTATCTTTGATGACTAATTACATTTCATTCGAGAATGATAATTGATTCTCGTTCATATTGAGTTAACACGAGTACTTTTTGGTACTTGACAATTGGTAAGGTTTCATTGTGCTCAATAAATGATTATGTTCATCGGGAGTTGTCATTTTGAAGTATATTTGTGGCTTATAGCGAAAAGTGTTTAAGATGGTGATCGAATGTTTTGCATATATTTGGAAGAAGTGGATCCATTTCAAGGGTGATTTCTTGTTCTCGTGCTTGGTTATGGTTTCGGTTTAAGCAATAAATGCACAAACCTACATTTCTTATTGTTTAGTGTGATTTGTGATCATTATGCTTGGGTAGATTAAAATAGTTTAGAAGTGTGAATCGATGGGTTAAGAAGTGAAACCGCTTAGGATTGGAGGTTGTTTACAGGAATCAAAACTATTCACCCGAAACTATTGTTGTTTTATAAATTTGTATACGTAGTTCATTTTTCAAGTATTTCGTTAAGATTTCACGAATACATGGATGCACAAAACAATACTACCTAATATTTAGTTAAATTCTATGAAATATTCACTTGGTCGTATTTGATTGATTTGACTTCTTATTCATTAATCACACGTTAAGTTTTATCTTTGATGCTAATTACATTTCATTCGAGAATATAATTTGATTCTCGGTTCTATAGAGTGAACACGAGTACTTTTTGGTACTTTACAGTTGGAAGGTTTCATTGGTGCTCAATAAATGCTTATGTTTATCGAGAGTTGTCATTTGGAAGTATATTTGTGGCTTATTGCGAAAAGTGTTTAAAGATGGTGATCGAATGTTTTGCATGTGGTTTAGAAGAAGTGGATCCATTCCAAGGGTGATTTCTTTGGTCTCGTGTTTGGTTTTCGTTTTGGTTTAAGCAATAAATGCACAAACACTACATTTCTTATTATTTGGTGTGATTGAAGTGATCATTATGCTTGGGCTAGATTTAAATAGTTTAGAAGTGTGTATAGATGGCTAAAGAAGTGAAACCACGTAAGATTGGAGGTTGTTACAAGAATCAAAAACTATTCACGCGAGAACTATTGTTGTTTTATAAATTTGTATACGTTGTTCATTTCTCAAGTATTTCGTTAAGCTTACGCGAATACATGGATGCACAAAACAATAAGTGCCTAATATTTAGTTAAATTCAATGAAATATAATTCACTTGGTCATATTAGAATGATTTGACTTCTTATTCATTCATCACACGTTATGTTTCATCTTTAATGACTAATTACATTTCATTCGAGAATGATAATTTGATTCTCGATTCATATTGAGTGAACACGAGTACTTTTTGTACTATACAATTGGAAGGTTTCATTGGTGCTCAATAAATGATTATGTTCATCGCGAGAGTTTCATTTGAAAGTATATTTGTGGCTTACAACGAAAAGTGTTTAAAGATGGATCGAATGTTTTGCTTATGTTTGGGAAGAAGTGGATCCATTTCAAGGGTGATTTCTTTGGTCTCGTGTTTGTTTTCGTTTGGTTTAAGCAATAAATGCACAACACTACATTTCTTATTGTTTAGTGTGATTGAAGTGATCATTATGCTTGGGCTAGATTTAAATAATTTAGAAGTGTGTATAGATGGTTTAAGAAGTGAAACCGTGTATGATTGGAGGTTGTTACAGGAATAAAAAACTATTCACTCGAGAACTATTGTTGTTCTATAAATTTGACTACGTAGTTCATTCTCAAGCATTTCGTTAAGCTTTCACGAATAATGGATGCACAAAACAATAAGTACCTAATATTTAGTTAAATTCAATGAATATAATTCACTTGGTCGTATTAGATTGATTTGACTTCTTATTCATTAATCAGACGTTATATTTTATCTTTGATGACTAATTACATTTCATTCGACTATGATAATTTGATTCTCGGTTCATATTGAGTGAACACGAGTACTTTTGGTACTTGACAATTGGTAAGGTTTCATTGGTGCTCAATAAATGATTATGTTCATCGAGAGTTGTCATTTTGAAGTATATTTGTGGCTTTAGCGAAAAGTGTTTAAAGATGTGATCGAATGTTTGCATATATTTCGGAAGAAGTGGATCCATTTCAAGGGTGATTTCTTTGGTCTCGTGCTTGGTTATTTCGGTTTAAGCAATAAATGCACAAACAATACATTTCTTATTGTTTAGTGTGATTTTAGTGATCATTATGCTTGGGTAGATTAAAATAGTTTAGAAGTGTGAATCGATGGGTAAGAAGTGAAACCGCTTAGGATTGGAGGTTGTTACAGGAATCAAAAACTATTCACGCCAGAACTATTGTTTTTTATAAATTTGTATACGTAGTTCATTTTTCAGTATTTCGTTAAGATTTAACGAATACATGGATGCACAAAACAATAACTACCTAATATTTAGTTAAATTCTATGAAATATTATTCACTTGGTCGTATTTGATTGATTTGACTTCTTATTCATTAATCACACGTTAGTTTTATCTTGATGCCTAATTACATTTCATTCGAGAATAATAATTTGATTCTCGGTTCTTTTAGAGTGAACACGAGTACTTTTTGGTAATTTACAGTTGGAAAGGTTTCATTGGTGCTCAATAAATGCTTATGTTTATCGAGAGTTGTCATTTGGAAGTATATTTGTGGCTTATTGCGAAAAGTGTTTAAAGATGGTGATCGAATGTTTTGCATGTGGTTTAGAAGAAGTGGATCCATTCCAAGGGTGATTTCTTTGGTCTCGTGTTTGGTTTTCGTTTTGGTTTAAGCAATAAATGCACAAACACTACATTTCTTATTATTTAGTGTGATTGAAGTGATCATTATGCTTGGGCTAGATTTAAATAGTTTAGAAGTGTGTATAGATGGCTAAAGAAGTGAAACCACGTAAGATTGGAGGTTGTTACAAGAATCAAAAACTATTCACGCGAGAACTATTGTTGTTTTATAAATTTGTATACGTTGTTCATTTCTCAAGTATTTCGTTAAGCTTACGCGAATACATGGATGCACAAAACAATAAGTGCCTAATATTTAGTTAAATTCAATGAAATATAATTCACTTGGTCATATTAGAATGATTTGACTTCTTATTCATTCATCACACGTTATGTTTCATCTTTAATGACTAATTACATTTCATTCGAGAATGATAATTTGATTCTCGATTCATATTGAGTGAACACGAGCACTTTTTAGTACTATACAATTGGAAAGGTTTCATTGGTGCTCAATAAATGATTATGTTCATCGAGAGTTGTCATTTGAAAGTATATTTGTGGCTTACAACGAAAAGTGTTTAAAGAAGATGATCGAATGTTTTGCTTATGTTTGGGAAGAAGTGGATCCATTTCAAGGGTGATTTCTTTGGTCTCGTGTTTGGTTTTCGTTTTGGTTTAAGCAATAAATGCACAAACACTATATTTCTTATTGTTTAGTGTGATTGAAGTGATCATTATGCTTGGGCTAGATTTAAATAATTTAAAAGTGTGTATAGATGGCTTAAGAAGTGAAACCGTGTAGGATTGGAGGTTGTTACAGGAATCAAAAACTATTCACGCGAGAACTATTGTTGTTCTATAAATTTGATTACGTAGTTCATTACTTAAGTATTTCGTTAAGCTTTCATGAATAAATGGATGCACAAAACAATATGTACCCAATATTTAGTTAAATTTAGTGAAATATAATTCACTAGGTCGTATTAGATTGATTTGACTTTTTATTCATTAACCAGACGTTATATTTTATCTTTGATGACTAATTACATTTCATTCGAGAATGATAATCTGATTCTCGGTTCATATTGAGTGAACACGAGTACTTTTTGGTACTTGACAATTGGTAAGGTTTCATTGGTGCTCAATAAATGATTATGTTCATCGGGAGTTGTCATTTTGAAGTATATTTGTGGCTTATAGCGAAAAGTGTTTAAAGATGGTGATCGAATGTTTTGCATATGTTTCGGAAGAAGTGGGTCCATTTCAAGGTGATTCTTTGGTCTCGTGCTTGGCTATGGTTTCGGTTTAAGCAATAATGCACAAACACTACATTTCTTATTGTTTAGTGTGATTTTAGTGATCATTATGCTTGGGTAGATTAAATAGTTTTAGAAGTGTGAATCGATGGGTTAAGAAGTGAAACCGCTTAGGATTGGAGGTTGTTACACGAATCAAAAACTATTCACGCGAGAACTATTGTTGTTTTATAAATTTGTATACGTAGTTCATTTCTCAAGTATTTCGTTAAGATTTCGCGAATACATGGATGCTCAAAACAATAAATACCTAATATTTAGTTAAATTCTATGAAATATTATTCACTTGGTCGTATAAGAATGATTTGACTTCTTATTTATTCATCACACGTTATGTTTTATCTTTGATAACTAATTACATTTCATTCGAGAATGATAATTTGATTCTCGGTTCATATTGAGTGAACACGAGTACTTTTTGGTATTTTACAATTGGTAAGGTTTCGTTGGTGCTCAATAAATGATTCTGTTCATCGAGAGTTGTCATTTGAAAGTATATTTGTGGCTTACAGCGAAAATTGTTTAAAGAAGTTGATCGAATGTTTTGCTTGTGTTTGAGAAGAAGTTTTTCCATTTCAAGGGTGATTTCTTTGGTCTCGTGTTTGGTTTTCATTTTAGTTTAAGCAATAAATGCACAAACACTACGTTTCTTATTGTTTAGTGTGATTGAAGTGATCATTATGCTTGGGCTAGATTTAAATAATTTAGAAGTGTGTATAGATGGCTTAAGAAGTAAAACCGTGAAGTATTAGAGGTTATTACACGAATCATAAACTATTCACGCGAGAATTATTGTTGTTTTATAAATTTGACTACGTAGTTCATTACTCAAGTATTTCGTTAAGCTTTCACGAATACATGGATGCACAAAACAATAAGTACCTAATATTTAGTTAAATTCAGTGAAATATAATGCACTTGGTCGTAGTAGATTGATTTGACTTCTTATTCATTAATCAGACGTTATATTTTATCTTTGATGACTAATTACATTTCATTCGAGAATGATAATTTGATTCTCGGTTCATATTGAGTGAACACGAGTACTTTTTGGTACTTTACAATTGTGAAGGTTTCATTAGTGCTCAATAAATAATTATGTTTATCGAGAGTTGTCATTTGAAAGTACATTTGTGGTGTTTAGTAAAAAGTGTTTAAAGATGGTGATCGAATGTTTTCCATATGTTTGGGAAGAAGTGGATCCATTTCAAGAGTGATTTCTTTGGTCTCGTGCTTGGTTATGGTTTTGGTTTAAGCAATAAATACACAAACACTACATTTCTTATTATTTAGTGTGATTGAAGTGATCATTATGCTTGGGCTAGATTTAAATAGTTTAGAAGTGTGTATAGATGGCTTAAGAAGTGAAACCACGTAGGATTGGAGGTTGTTACAAGAATCAAAAACTATTCACGCGACAACTATTGTTGTTTTATAAATTTGTATACGTTGTTCATTTCTCAAGTATTTCGTTAAGCTTATGCGAATACATGGATGCACAAAACAATAAGTGCCTAATATTTAATTAAATTCAATGAAATATAATTCACTTGGTCGTATAAGAATGATTTGACTTTTTATTCATTCATCACACGTTATGTTTTATCTTTTATGACTAATTACATTTCATTCAAGAATGATAATTTGATTCTCGGTTCATACTGAGTGAACACGCGTACTTTTTGGTACTTTACAATTGGTAAGGTTTCATTGGTGCTCAATAAATGATTATGTTCATCGAGAGTTGTCATTTGAAAGTATATTTGTGGCTTACAGGAAAGAGTGTTTAAAGAAGTTGATCGAATGTTTTGCTTGTGTTTTGGAAGAAGTGGATCCATTTCAATGGTGATTTCTTTGGTCTCGTGTTTGCTTTTCGTTTTAGTTTAAGCAATAAATGCACAAACACTACATTTCTTATTGTTTAGTGTGATTGAAGTGATCATTATGCTTGGGCTAGATTTAAATAATTTAGAAGTGTGTATAGATGGCTTAAGAAGTAAAACCGTGTAGTATTGGAGGTTGTTACAGGAATCATAAACTATTCACGCGAGAATTTTTGTTGTTTTATAAATTTGACTACGTAGTTCATTACTCAAGTATTTCGTTAAGCTTTCACGAATACATGGATGCACAACATAATAAGTACCTAATATTTAGTTAAATTCAGTGAAATATAATACACTTGGTCGTATTATATTGATTTGACTTCTTATTCATTAATCAGACGTTATATTTTATCTTTGATGACTAATTACATTTCATTCGAGAATGATAATTTGATTCTCGGTTCATATTGAGTGAACACGAGTACATTTTGGTACTTTACAATTGGGAAGGTTTCATTAGTGCTCAATAAATAATTATGTTTATCGAGAGTTGTCATTTGAAAGTACATTTGTGGCGTTTAGCAAAAAGTGTTTAAAGATGGTGATCGAATGTTTTCCATATGTTTGGGAAGAAGTGGATCCATTTCAAGGGTGATTTCTTTGGTCTCGTGCTTGGTTATGGTTTTGGTTTAAGAAATAAATACACCAACACTACATTTCTTATTATTTAGTGTGGTTGAAGTGATCATTATGCTTGGGCTAGATTTAAATAGTTTAGAAGTGTGTATAGATGGCTTAAGAAGTGAAACCACGTAGGATTGGAGGTTGTTACAAGAATCAAAAACTATTCACGCGACAACAATTGTTGTTTTATAAATTTGTATACGTTGTTCATTTCTCAAGTATTTTGTTAAGCTTACGCGAATACATGGATGCACAAAACAATAAGTGCCTAATATTTAATTAAATTCAATAAAATATAATTCACTTGGTCGTATAAGAATGATTTGACTTCTTATTCATTCATCACACGTTATGTTTTATCTTTGATGACTAATTACATTTCATTCGAGAATGATAATTTGATTCTCGGTTCATATTGAGTTAACACGAGTACTTTTTGGTACTTGACAATTGGTAAGGTTTCATTGGTGCTCAATAAATGATTATGTTCATCGGGAGTTGTCATTTTGAAGTATATTTGTGGCTTATAGCGAAAAGTGTTTAAAGATGGTGATCGAATGTTTTGCATATGTTTCGGAAGAAGTGGGTCCATTTCAAGGGTGATTTCTTTGGTCTCGTGCTTGGTTATGGTTTCGGTTTAAGCAATAAATGCACAAACACTACATTTCTTATTGTTTAGTGTGATTTTAGAGATCATTATGCTTGGGTAGATTAAAATAGTTTAGAAGTGTGAATCGATGGGTTAAGAAGTGAAACCGCTTAGGATTGGAGATGTTACACGAATCAAAAACTATTCACGCGAGAACTATTGTTGTTTTATAAATTTGTAAACGTAGTTTATTTCTCAAGTATTTCGTTAAGATTTCGCGAATACATGGATGCTCAAAACAATAACTACCTAATATTTAGTTTAATTCTATGAAATATTATTCACTTGGTCGTATTCGATTGATTTGACTTCTTATTCATTAATCACACGTTAAGTTTTATCTTTGATGACTAATTACATTTCATTCGAGAATGATAATTTGATTCTCGGTTCTTGTTGAGTGAACACGAGTACTTTTTGGTAATATACAGTTGGAAACGTTTCATTGGTGCTCAATTAATGATTATGTTCATCGAGAGTTGTCATTTGGAAGTATATTTGTGGCTTATTGCGAAAAGTGTTTAAAGATAGTGATCGAATGTATTGCATGTGTTTTGGAAAAAGTGGATCCATTCCAAGGTTGATTTCTTTGGTCTCGTGGTTGGTTTTCGTTTTGGCTTAAGCAATAAATGCGCAAACAGGACATTTCTTATTATTTAGTGTGATTGAAGTGATCATTATGCTTGGGCTAGATTTAAATAGTTTACAAGTGTGTATAGATGGCTCAAGAAGTGAAATCACGTTGGATTGGAGGTTGTTACACGAATCAAAAACTATTCATGCGAGAACTATTGTTGTTTTATAAATTTGTATAAGTTGTTCATTTCTCAAGTATTTCGTTAAGCTTACGCGAATACATGGATGCACAAAACAATAAGTGCCGAATATTTAGTTAAATTCAATAAAATATAATTCACTTGGTCGTATTAGAATGATTTGACTTCTTATTCATTCATCACACGTTATGTTTTATCTTTGATGACTAATTACATTTTATTCGAGAATGATAATTTGATTCTCGGTTCATATTGAGTGAACACGAGTACTTTTTGGTACTTGACAATTGGTAAGGTTTCATTGGTGCTCAATAAATAATTATGTTTCTCGAGAGTTGTCATTTGAAAGTATATTTGTTGCTTTTAGACAAAAGTGTTTAAAGATGGTGATCGAATGTTTTGCATATGTTTGGGAAGAAGTGGATTCATTTCAAGGGTGATTTCTTTGGTCTCGTGCATCGTTATGGTTTCGGTTTCAGTAATAAATGCACAAACACTACATTTCTTATTGTTTAGTGTGATTTTAGTGATCATTATGCTTGGGTAGATTAAAATAGTTTAGAAGTGTGACTAGATGGGTTAAGAAGTGAAACCGCTTAGGATTGGAGGTTGTTACAGGAATCAAAAACTATTTACGCGAGAACTATTGTTGTTTTATAAATATGTATACGTAGTTCATTTCTTAAGTATCTCATTAAGCTTACGCGAATACATAGATGCACAAAACAATAAGTACCTAATATCTAGTTAAATTCAATGGAATATAATTCACTTGGTCGTATTAGATTGATCAATCTTATTCATTAAGCAGACGTTATGTTTTATCTTTGATGACTAATTACATTTCATTCGAGAATGATAATTTGATTCTCGTTTCATATTGAGTGAACACGAGTACTTTTTGGTATTTTACAATTGGTAAGGTTTCATTAGTGCTCAATAAATGATTATGTTTATCGAGACTTGTCATTTGAAAGTATATTTGTGGCTTAGAGCGAAAAGTGTTTAAAGATAGTGATGGAATGTTTTGCATATGTTTGGGAAGAAGTGGATCCATTTCAAGAGTGATTTCTTTGGTCTCGTGCGTGGTTATGGTTTCAGTTTCAGCAATAAATACACAAACACTACATTTCTTATTGTTTAGTGTGATTTTAGTGATCATTATGCTTGGGTAGATTAAAATAGTTTAGAAGTGTGAATAGATGGGTTAAGAAGTGAAACCGCTTAGGATTGGAGGTTGTTACAGGAATCAAAAACTATTCACGCGAGAACTATAGTTTTTTTATAAATTTGTATACGTAGTTAATTTCTCAAATATTTCGTTAAGCTTTCACGAATACATGGATGCACAAAACAATAAGTACCTAATATTTAGTTAAATTCTATGAAATATAATTCACTTGGTCGTATTCGATTGATTTGACTTCTTATTCATTAATCACACGTTAAGTTTTATCTTTGATGACTAATTACATTTAATTCGAGAATGATAATTTGATTCTCGGTTCTTGTTGAGTGAACACGAGTTCTTTTTCGTACTATACAGTTGGAAAGGTTTCATTGGTGCTCAATAAATGATTATGTTCATCGAGAGTTGTCATTTGGAAGTATATTTGTGGCTTATTGTGAAAAGTGTTTAAAGATGGTGATCGAATGTTTTGCATATGTTTGGGAAGAAGTGGATCCATTCCAAGGGTGATTTCTTTGGTCTCGTGTTTGGTTTTCGTTTTGGTTTAAGCAATAAATGCACAAACACTAAATTTCTTATTGTTTAGTGTGATTTTAGTGATCATTATGCTTGGGTAGATTAAAATTTTAGAAGTGTGATAGATGGTTAAGAAGTGAAACTGCTTACGATTGGAGGTTGTTACACGAATCAAAAACTATTCACGCGAGAACTATTGTTGTTTTATAAATTTGTATACGTAGTTCATTTCTCAAGTATTTCGTTAAGCTTACGCGAATACATAGATGCACAAAACAATAAGTACCTAATATCTAGTTAAATTCAATGGAATATAATTCACTTGGTCGTATTATATTGATTTGATTCTTATTCATTAATCAGACGTTATGTTTTATCTTTGATGACTAATTACATTTCACTCGAGAATGATAATTTGATTCTCAGTTCATATTGAGTGAACACGAGTACTTTTCGGTACTTTACAATTGGTAAGATTTCATTAGTGCTCACTAAATGAATATGTTTATCGAGACTTGTCGTTTGAAAGTATATTTGTGGCTTATAGCGAAAAGTGTTTAAAGAGGGTGATCGAATGTTTGCATATGTTTGGGAAGAAGTGGTCCATTTCAAGGTGATTTCTTTGGTCTCGTGCTTGGTTATGGTTTCGGTTTAAGCAATAAATGAAAAACACTACATTTCTTATTGTTAGTGTGATTTTAGTGATCATTATGCTTGGGTAGATTAAAATAGTTTAGAAGTGTGAATAGATGGGTTAAGAAGTGAAACCGCTTAGGATTGGAGGTTGTTACAGGAATCAAAACAATTTACGCGAGAACTATTGTTTTTTATAAATTTGCATACGTAGTTCATTTATCAAGTATTTCGTTAAGCTTACGCGAATACATGGATGCACAAAACAATAAGTACCTAATATTTAGTTAAATTCTATTAAATATAATTCACTTGGTCGTATTCGATTGATTTGACTTCTTATTCATTAATCACACGTTAAGTTTTATCTTTGATGACTAATTACATTTCATTCGAGAATGATAATTTGATTCTCGGTTCATATTGAGTGAACACGAGTACCTTTTGGTATTTTACAAGTGGTAAGGTTTCATTGGTGCTCAATAAATAATTATGTTTCTCGAGAGTTGTCATTTGAAAGTATATTTGTTGCTTTTAGTGAAAGTGATTTAAGATGGTGATCGAATGTTTTGCATATGTTTTGGAAGAAGTGGATCCATTTCAAGGGTGATTTCTTTGGTCTCGTGCTTGGTTATGGTTTCGGTTTAAGCAATAAATGCACAAACCTACATTTCTTATTGTTAGTGTGATTTTAGTGATCATTATGCTTGGGTAGATTAAAATAGTTTAGAAGTGTGATAGATGGTTAAGAAGTGAAACCGCTTAGGATTGGAGGTTGTTACTGGAATCAAAAACTATTCACGCGAGAACTATTGTTGTTTTATAAATTTCTATACGTAGTTCATTTCTCAAATATTTCGTTAAGCTTTCGCGAATACATGGATGCACAAAACATAAGTACCTAATATTTAGTTAAATTCTATTAAATATAATTCACTTGGTCTTTTCGATTGATTTGACTTCTTATTCATTAATCACACGTTAAGTTTTATCTTTGATGACTAATTACATTTCATTCGAGAATGATAATTTGATTCTCGGTTCATATTGAGTGAACACAGTACTTTTTGGTACTTTACAATTGGTAAGGTTTCATTAGTGCTCAATAAATGATTATGTTTATCGAGAGTTGTCATTTGAAGTATATTTGTGGCTTATTGCGAAAAGTGTTTAAAGAGGGTGATCGAATGTTTTGCATATGTTTGGGAAGAAGTGGATCCATTTCAAGGGTGATTTCTTTGGTCTCGCGCTTGGTTATGGTTTCGGTTTAAGCAATAAATGCACAAACACTACATTTCTTATTGTTTATTGTGATTTAGTGATCATTATGCTTGGGTAGATTAAAATAGTTTAGAAGTGTGAATAAATGGGTTAAGAAGTGAAACCGCTTAGGATTGGAGGTTGTTACAGAATCAAAAACTATTCACGCGAGAACTATTGTTGTTTTATAAATTTATATACGTAGTTCATTTCTCAAATATTTCGTTAAGCTTTCGCGAATACATGGATGAACAAAACAATAAGTACCTAATATCTAGTTAAATTCAATGAATATAATTCACTTGGTCGTATTAGATTGATTTGAATTCTTATTCATTAAGCAGACGTTATGTTTTATCTTTGATGACTAATTACATTTCATTCGAGAATGATAATTTGATTCTCGTTTCATATTGAGTGAACACGAGTACTTTTTGGTATTTTACAATTGGTAAGGTTTCATTAGTGCTCAATAAATGATTATGTTTATCGAGACTTGTCATTTGAAAGTATATTTGTGGCTTAGAGCGAAAAGTGTTTAAAGATAGTGATGGAATGTTTTGCATATGTTTGGGAAGAAGTGGATCCATTTCAAGAGTGATTTCTTTGGTCTCGTGCGTGGTTATGGTTTCAGTTTCAGCAATAAATACACAAACACTACATTTCTTATTGTTTAGTGTGATTTTAGTGATCATTATGCTTGGGTAGATTAAAATAGTTTAGAAGTGTGAATAGATGGGTTAAGAAGTGAAACCGCTTAGGATTGGAGGTTGTTACAGGAATCAAAAACTATTCACGCGAGAACTATAGTTTTTTTATAAATTTGTATACGTAGTTCTTTCTCAAGTATTTCGTTAAGCTTTCACGAATACATGGATGCACAAAACAATAAGTACCTAATTTAGTTAAATTCTATGAAATATAATTCACTTGGTCGTATTCGATTGATTTGACTTCTTATTCATTAATCACACGTTAAGTTTTATCTTTGATGACTAATTACATTAATTCGAGAATGATAATTTGATTCTCGGTTCATGTTGAGTGAACACGAGTACTTTTTGTACTATACAGTGGAAGGTTTCATTGTGCTCATAAATGATTATGTTCATCGAGAGTTGTCATTGGAAGTATATTTGTGGCTTATTGTGAAATGTTTTAAGATGGTGATCGAATGTTTGCATATGTTTTGGAAGAAGTGGATCCATTCCAAGGGTGATTTCTTTGGTCTCGTTTTGGTTTTCGTTTGGTTTAAGCAATAAATGCACAAACACTAAATTTCTTATTGTTTAGTGTGATTTTAGTGATCATTATGCTTGGGTAGATTAAATAGTTTAGAAGTGTGAATAGATGGGTTAAGAAGTGAAACCGCTTAGGATTGGAGGTTGTTACAGAAAATCAAAACTATTCACGCGAGAACTATTGTTGTTTTATAAATTTGTATACGTAGTTCATTTCTCAAGTATTTCGTTAAGCTAAGCGAATACATGGATGCACAAACAATAAGTACCTAATATTTAGTTAAATTCAATGGAATATAATTCACTTGGTCGTATTATATTGATTTGACTTCTTATTCATTAATCACGTTATGTTTTATCTTTGATGACTAATTACATTTCACTCGAGAATGATAATTTGATTCTCGTTCATATTGAGTGAACACGAGTACTTTTTGGTACTTTACAATTGGTAATTTCATTAGTGCTCAATAAATGATTATGTTTATCGAGGCTTGTCATTTGAAGTATATTTGTGGCTTAGCGAAAGTGTTTAAAGAGGGTGATCGAATGTTTTGCATATGTTTGGGAAGAAGTGGATTCATTTCAAGGGTGATTTTCTTTGGTCTCGTGCTTGGTTATGGTTTCGGTTTAAGCAATAATGCAAAACACTACATTTCTTATTGTTTAGTGTGATTTTAGTGATCATTATGCTTGGGTAGATTAAAATAGTATAGAAGTGTGATAGATGGGTTAAGAAGTGAAACCGTTAGGATTGGAGGTTGTTACAGGAATCAAAAACAATTTACGCGAGAACTATTGTTGTTTTATAAATTTGCATACGTAGTTCATTTCTCAAGTATTTCGTTAAGCTTACGCGAATACATGGATGCACAAAACAATAAGTACCTAATATTTAGTTAAATTCAATTAAATATAATTCACTTGGTCGTATTCGATTGATTTGACTTCTTATTCATTAATCACACGTAATTTTTATCTTTGATGACTAATTACATTTCATTCGAGAATGATAATTGATTCTCGGTTCATATTGAGTGAACACGAGTACTTTTGGTACTTTACAATGGTAGGTTTCATTGGTGCTCAATAAATGATTATGTTTCTCGAGAGTTGTCATTTGAAAGTATATTTGTGGCTTTAGTGAAAAGTGTTTAAAGATGGTGATCGATCGAATGTTTTGCATATGTTTGGGAAGAAGTGGATCCATTTCAAGGGTGATTTCTTTGGTCTCGTGCTTGGTTATGGTTTCGGTTTAAGCATAAATGCACAAACACTACATTTCTTATTGTTTAGTGTGATTTTAGTGATCATTATGCTTGGGTAGATTAAAATAGTTTAGAAGTGTGAGTAGATGGGTTAAGAAGTGAAACCGCTTAGGATTGGAGGTTGTTACTGGAATCAAAAACTATTCACGCGAGAACTATTGTTGTTTTATAATTTCTATACGTAGTTCATTTCTCAATATTTCGTTAAGCTTTCGCGAATACATGGATGCACAAAACAATAAGTACCTAATATTTAGTTAAATTCTATGAATATAATTCACTTGGTCGTTATCGATTGATTTGACTTCTTATTCATTAATCACACGTTAAGTTTTATCTTTGATGACTAATTACATTTCATTCGAGAATGATAATTTGATTCTCGGTTCATATTGAGTGAACACGAGTACTTTTTGGTACTTTAGAATTGTAAGTTTCATTGTGCTCAATAAATGATTATGTATCGAGAGTTGTCATTTGAAAGTATATTTGTGGCTTATTGCGAAAAGTGTTTAAAGATGGTGATCGAATGTTTGCATATGTTTGGGAAGAAGTGGATCCATTTCAAGGGTGATTTCTTTGGTCTCGCGCTTGGTTATGGTTTCGGTTTAAGCAATAAATGCACAAACACTACATTTCTTATTGTTTAGTGTGATTTAGTGATCATTATGCTTGGGTAGATTAAAATAGTTTAGAAGTGTGAATAATGGGTTAGAAGTGAAACCGCTTAGGATTGGAGGTTGTTACAGAATCAAAAACTATTCACGCGAGAACTATGTTGTTTTTTATAATTTGTATACGTAGTTCATTTCTCAAATATTTCGTTAAGCTTTCGCGAATACATGGATGCACAAACAATAAGTACCTAATATTTAGTTAAATTCAATGAATATAATTCACTTGGTCTATTAGATTGATTTGACTTCTTATTCATTAATCAGACGTTATGTTTTATCTTGATGACTAATTACATTTCATTCGAGAATGATAATTTGATTCTCGTTCATATTGAGTGAACACGAGTACTTTTTGGTACTTTACAATTGGTAAGGTTTCATTAGTGCTCAATAAATGATTATGTTTATCGAGAGTTGTCATTTGAAGTATATTTGTGGCTTATAGCGAAAAGTGTTTAAAGATAGTGATCGAATGTTTTGCATATGTTTGGGAAGAAGTGGATCCATTTCAAGGTGATTTCTTTGGTCTCGTGCGTGGTTATGGTTTCGGTTTAAGCAATAAATGCACAAACACTACATTTCTTATTGTTTAGTGTGATTTTAGTGATCATTATGCTTGGGTAGATTAAATAGTTTAGAAGTGTGAATAGATGGGTTAAGAAGTGAAACCGCTAGGATTGGAGGTTGTTACAGGAATCAAAAACTATTCACGCGAGAACTATTGTTTTTTATAAATTTGTATACGTAGTTTTTCTCAAATATTTCGTTAAGCTTTCACGAATACATGGATGCACAAACAATAAGTACCTAATATTTAGTTAAATTCTATGAAATATAATTCACTTGGTCGTATTCGATTGATTTGACTTCTTATTCATTAATCACACGTTATTTTATCTTTGATGACTAATTACATTTAATTCGAGAATGATAATTTGATTCTCGGTTCTTATTGAGTGAACCGAGTTCTTTTTCGTACTATACAGTTGGAAAGGTTTCATTGGTGCTCAATAAATGATTATGTTCATCGAGAGTTGTCATTTGGAAGTATATTTGTGGCTTATTGTGAAATGTTTAAAGATGGTGATCGAATGTTTTGCATATGTTTGGGAAGAAGTGGATCCATTCCAAGGGTGATTTCTTTGGTCTCGTGTTTGGTTTTCGTTTTGGTTTAAGCAATAAATGCACAAACACTAAATTTCTTATTGTTTAGTGTGATTTTAGTGATCATTATGCTTGGGTAGATTAAAATAGTTTAGAAGTGTGAATAGATGGGTTAAGAAGTGAAACTGCTTACGATTGGAGGTTGTTACACGAATCAAAAACTATTCACGCGAGAACTATTGTTGTTTTATAAATTTGTATACGTAGTTCATTTCTCAAGTATTTCGTTAAGCTTACCGAATACATGGATGCACAAAACAATAAGTACCTAATATTTAGTTAAATTCAATGAATATAATTCACTTGGTCGTATTAGATTGATTTGACTTCTTATTCATTAATCACACGTTATGTTTTATCTTTGATGACTAATTACATTTCATTCGAGAATGATAATTTGATTCTCGGTTCATATTGAGTGAACACGAGTACTTTTGGTACTTTACAATTGGTAAATTTCATTGTGCTCACTAAATGATTATGTTTATCGAGAGTTGTCATTTGAAAGTATATTTGTGGCTTATAGCGAAAAGTGTTTAAAGAGGGTGATCGAATGTTTTGCATATGTTTGGGAAGAAGTGGATCCATTTCAAGGGTGATTTCTTTGGTCTCGTGCTTGGTTTTATGGTTTCGGTTTAAGCAATAAATGCACAAACCTACATTTCTTATTGTTTAGTGTGATTTTAGTGATCATTATGCTTGGGTAGATTAAAATAGTTTAGAAGTGTGTATAGATGGTTAAGAAGTGAAACCGCTTAGGATTGGAGGTTGTTACAGGAATCAAACATTACGCGAGAACTATTGTTTTTTATAAATTTGTATACGTAGTTCATTTCTCAAGTATTTCGTTAAGCTTACGCGAATACATGGATGCACAAACAATAAGTACCTAATATTTAGTTAAATTCATTAAATTAATTCACTTGGTCGTATTCGATTGATTTGACTTCTTATTCATTAATCACACGTTATGTTTTATCTTTGATGACTAATTACATTTCATTCGAGAATGATAATTTGATTCTCGGTTCATATTGAGTGAACACGAGTACTTTTGGTACTTTACAATTGGTAAGGTTTCATTGGTGCTCAATAATGATTATGTTTCTCGAGAGTTGTCATTTAAAGTATATTTGTGGCTTTTAGCGAAAAGTGTTTAAGATGGTGATCGAATGTTTTGCATATGTTTGGGAAAGTGGATCCATTTCAAGGGTGATTTCTTTGGTCTCGTGCTTGGTTATGGTTTCGGTTTAAGCAATAAATGCACAAACACTACATTTCTTATTGTTTAGTGTGATTTTAGTGATCATTATGCTTGGGTAGATTAAAATAGTTTAGAAGTGTGATAGATGGGTTAAGAAGTGAAACCGCTAGGATTGGAGGTTGTTACAGGAATCAAAACTATTCACGCGAGAACTATTGTTGTTTTATAAATTTGTATACGTAGTTCATTTCTCAAGTATTCGTTAAGCTTTCGCGAATACATGGATGCACAAAACAATAAGTACCTAATATTTAGTTAAATTCAATGAAATATATATCACTTATTCATTGGTTTGATTGATTTGACTTCTTATTCATTAATCACACGTTAAGTTTTATCTTTGATGACTATTACATTTCATTCGAGAATGATAATTTGATTCTCGGTTCATATTGAGTGAACACGAGTACTTTTTGGTACTTTACAATTGGTAAGTTTCATAGTGCTCAATAAATGATTATGTTCATCGAGAGTTGTCATTTGAAGTATATTTGTGGCTTATAGCGAAAAGTGTTTAAAGATGGTGATCGAATGTTTTGCATATGTTTGGGAAGAAGTGGATCCATTTCAAGGGTGATTTCTTTGGTCTCGTGCTTGGTTATGGTTCGGTTTAAGCAATAAATGCACAAACACTACATTTCTTATGTTTAGTGTGATTTTAGTGATCATTATGCTGGGTAGATTAAATAGTTTAGAAGTGTGAATAGATGGGTTAAAAGTGAAACCGCTTAGGATTGGAGGTTGTTACAGAATCAAAAACTATTCACGCGAGAACTATTGTTGTTTTATAAATTTGTATACGTAGTTCATTTCTCAATATTTCGTTAAGCTTTCGCGAATACATGGATGCACAAAACAATAATACTAATATTTAGTTAAATTCAATGAATATAATTCACTTGGTCGTATTAGATTGATTTGACTTCTTATTCATTAATCACACGTTATGTTTTATCTTTGATGACTAATTACATTTTATTCGAGAAGATAATTTGGATTCTCGGTTCATATTGAGTGAACACGAGTACTTTTTGGTACTTTACAATTGGTAAGGTTTCATTGGTGCTCAATAAAATTATGTTTCTCGAGAGTTGTCATTTGAAAGTATATTTGTGGCTTTTAGCGAAAGTGTTTAAGATGGATCGAATGTTTTGCATATGTTTGGGAAGAAGTGGATCCATTTCAAGGTGATTTCTTTGGTCTCGTGCTTGGTTATGGTTTCGGTTTAAGCAATAAATGCACAAACACTACATTTCTTATTGTTTAGTGTGATTTTAGTGATCATTATGCTTGGGTAGATTAAAATAGTTTAGAAGTGTGATAGATGGCTTAAGAAGTGAAACCGCTTAGGATTGGAGGTTGTTACAGGAATCAAAAACTATTCACGCGAGAACTATTGTTGTTTTATAATTTGTATACGTAGTTCATTTCTCAAGTATTTCGTTAAGCTTCGCGAATACATGGATGCACAAAACAATAAGTACCTAATATTTAGTTAAATTCAATGAATATAATTCACTTGTCGTTTTCGATTGATTTGACTTCTTATTCATTAATCACACGTTATGTTTTATCTTTGATGACTAATTACATTTCATTCGAGAATGATAATTTGATTCTCGGTTCATATTGAGTGAACACGAGTACTTTTTGGTACTTTACAATTGGTAAGGTTT
This sequence comes from Flaveria robusta, assembly GCA_025506415.1. Lineage (NCBI taxonomy): Eukaryota > Viridiplantae > Streptophyta > Magnoliopsida > Asterales > Asteraceae > Flaveria > Flaveria robusta. The sequence continues at coordinate 13,772,418 of CM046472.1, forward strand.
CATTAGTGCTCAATAAATGATTATGTTTATCGAGAGTGTCATTTGAAAGTATATTTGTGGCTTTGCGAAAAGTGTTTAAAGATGGTGATCGAATGTTTTGCATATGTTTGGGAAGAAGTGGATCCATTTCAAGGGTGATTTCTTTGGTCTCGTGCTTGGTTTATGGTTTCGGTTTAAGCAATAAATGCACAAACACTACATTTCTTATTGTTTAGTGTGATTTTAGTGATCATTATGCTTGGGTAGATTAAATAGTTTAGAAGTGTGAATAGATGGGTTAAGAAGTGAAACCGCTAGGATTGGAGGTTGTTACAGAATCAAAAACTATTCACGAGAACTATTGTTGTTTTATAAATTTGTATACGTAGTTCATTTCTCAAGTATTCGTTAAGCTTCGCGAATACATGGATGCACAAAACAATAAGTACCTAATATTTAGTTAAATTCAATGAATATAATTCACTTGGTCGTATTAGATTGATTTGACTTCTTATTCATTAATCAACGTTATGTTTTATCTTTGATCTAATTACATTTCATTCGAGAATGATAATTTGATTCTCGGTTCATATTGAGTGAACACGAGTACTTTTTGGTACTTTACATTGGTAAGGTTTCATTGGTGCTCAATAAATAATTATGTTCTCGAGAGTTGTCATTTGAAAGTATATTTGTGGCTTTTAGAAAAGTGTTTAAGATGGTGATCGAATGTTTTGCATATGTTTGGGAAGAAGTGGATCCATTTCAAGGGTGATTTCTTTGGTCTCGTGCTTGGTTATGGTTTCGGTTTAAGCAATAAATGCACAACACTACATTTCTTATTGTTTAGTGTGATTTTAGTGATCATTATGCTTGGTAGATTAAAATAGTTTAGAAGTGTGTATAGATGGTTAAGAAGTGAAACCGCTTAGGATTGGAGGTTGTTACAGGAATCAAAAACTATTCACGCGAGAACTATTGTTGTTTTTAAATTTGTATACGTAGTTCATTTCTCAATATTCGTTAAGCTTTCGCGAATACATGGATGCACAAAACAATAGTACCTAATATTTAGTTAAATTCATGAAATATAATTCACTTGGTCGTATTCGATTGATTTGACTTCTTATTCATTAATCCACGTTAGTTTTATCTTTGATGACTAATTACATTTCATTCGAGAGATAATTTGATTCTCGGTTCATATTGAGTGAACACGAGTACTTTTTGGTACTTTACAATTGGTAAGTTTCATTAGTGCTCAATAATGATTATGTTTATCGAGAGTTGTCATTTGAAAGTATATGTGGCTTATTGCGAAAAGTGTTTAAAGAGGTGATCGAATGTTTTTGCATATGTTTGGGAAGATGGATCCATTTCAAGGGTGATTTCTTGGTCTCGTGCTTGGTTTATGTTTCGGTTTAAGCAATAAATGCACAAACACTACATTTCTTATTGTTTAGTGTGATTTTAGTGATCATTATGCTTGGGTAGATTAAAATAGTTTAGAAGTGTGAATAGATGGCTTAAGAAGTGAAACCGCTTAGGATTGGAGGTTGTTACAGAATCAAAACTATTCACGCGAGAACTATTGTGTTTTATAAATTTTATACGTAGTTCATTTCTCAAGTATTTCGTTAAGCTTTCGCGAATACATGGATGCACAAAACAATAAGTCCTAATATTTAGTTAAATTCAATGAAATATATTCACTTGGTCGTATTAGATTGATTTGACTTCTTATTCATTAATCAGACGTTATGTTTTATCTTTGATGACTAATTACATTTTATTCGAGAATGATATTTGATTCTCGTTCATATTGAGTGAACACGAGTACTTTTGGTACTTTACAATTGGAAAGGTTTCATTGGTGCTCAATAATTATTATGTTCATCGAGAGTTGTCATTTGAAGTATATTTGTGGCTTATTGCGAAAAGTGTTTAAAGATGGTGATCGAATGTTTTGCATATGTTTGGGAAGAAGTGGATCCATTCAAGGGTGATTTTTTTGTCTCGTGTTTGGTTATTCGTTTGGTTTAAGCAATAAATGCACAAACACTACATTTCTTATTGTTTAGTGTGATTTTAGTGATCATTATGCTTGGGTAGATTAAATAGTTTAGAAGTGTGTATATGGTTAAGAAGTGAAACCGCTTAGGATTGGAGGTTGTTACACGAATCAAAAACTATTCACGCGAGAACTATTGTTGTTTTTAAATTTGTATACGTAGTTCATTCTCATATTTCGTTAAGCTTCGCGAATACATGGATGCACAAACAATAAGTACCTAATATTTAGTTAAATTCAATGAAATATAATTCACTTGGTCGTATTCGATTGATTTGACTTCTTATTCATTAATCACACGTTAAGTTTTATCTTTGATGACTAATTACATTTCATTCGAGAATGATAATTTGATTCTCGGTTCTTATTGAGTGAACACGAGTACTTTTTGGTACTTTACATTGGAAGGTTTCATTGGTGCTCAATAAATGATTATGTTCATCGAGAGTTGTCATTTGAAGTATATTTGTGGCTTATAGCGAAAAGTGTTAAAGATGGTGATCGAATGTTTTGCATATGTTTGGGAAGAAGTGGATCCATTTCAAGGTGATTTCTTTGGTCTCGTGCTTTGGTTTTCGTTTTGGTTTAAGCAATAAATGCACAAACACTACATTTCTTATTGTTTAGTGTGATTTTAGTGATCATTATGCTTGGGTAGATTAAAATAGTTTAGAAGTGTGAATAGATGGGTTAAGAAGTGAAACCGCTAGGATTGGAGGTTGTTACAAATCAAAAACTATTCACGCGAGAACTATTGTTGTTTTATAAATTTGTATACGTAGTTCATTTCTCAAGTATTTCGTTAAGCTTTCGCGAATACATGGATGCACAAAACAATAAGTACCTAATATTTAGTTAAATCAATGAATATAATTCACTTGGTCGTATTAGATTGATTTGACTTCTTATTCATTAATCAGACGTTATGTTTTATCTTTGATGACTAATTACATTTCATTCGAGAATGATAATTTGATTCTCGGTTCATATTGAGTGAACACGAGTACTTTTTGGTACTTTACAATTGGTAAGGTTTCATTGGTGCTCAATAAATTTATGTTCATCGAGAGTTGTCATTTGAAAGTATATTTGTGGCTTTTAGCGAAAGTGTTTAAAGATGGTGATCGAATGTTTGCATATGTTTGGGAAGAAGTGGATCCATTTCAAGGGTGATTTCTTTGTCTCGTGCTTGGTTATGTTTTCGGTTTAAGCAATAAATGCACAAACACTACATTTCTTATTGTTTAGTGTGATTTTAGTGATCATTATGCTTGGGTAGATTAAAATAGTTTAGAAGTGTGAATAGATGGCTTAAGAAGTGAAACCGCTTAGGATTGGAGGTTGTTCAGGAATCAAAACTATTCACGCAGAACTATTGTTGTTTCATAAATTTGTATACGTAGTTCATTTCTCAAATATTTCGTTAAGCTTTCCGAATACATGGATGCACAAAACAATATATCTAATATTTAGTTAAATTCAATGAAAATAATTCACTTGGTCGTATTCGATTGATTTGACTTCTTATTCATTAATCACACGTTATGTTTTATCTTTGATGACTAATTACATTTCATTCGAGAATGATAATTTGATTCTCGGTTCATATTGGTGAACACGAGTACTTTTTGGTACTTTACAATTGAAAGGTTTCATTGGTGCTCAATAATGATTATGTTCATCGAGAGTTGTCATTTGGAAGTATATTTGTGGCTTATAGCGAAAAGTGTTAAAGATGGTGATCGAATGTTTTGCATATGTTTGGGAAGAAGTGGATCCATTCCAAGGGTGATTTCTTTGGTCTCGTGTTTGGTTTTGGTTTGGTTTAAGCAATAAATGCACAAACACTACATTCTTATTGTTTAGTGTGATTTTAGTGATCATTATGCTTGGGTAGATTAAAATAGTTTGAGTGTGTATAGATGGCTTAAGAAGTGAAACCGCTTAGGATTGGAGGTTGTTACAGGAATCAAAAACTATTCACGCGAGAAACTATTGTTGTTTTATAAATTTGTATACGTAGTTCATTTCTCAAGTATTTCGTTAAGCTTACGCGAATACATGGATGCACAAACAATAAGTACCTAATATTTAGTTAAATTCAATGAAATATAATTCACTTGGTCGTATTCGATTGATTTGACTTCTTATTCATTAATCACACGTTATGTTTTTATCTTTGATGACTAATTACATTCATTCGAGAATGATATTTGATTCTCGTTTCATATTGAGTGAACACGAGTACTTTTGGTACTTTACAATTGGTAAGGTTTCATTGGTGCTCAATAAATGATTATGTTCATCGAGAGTTGTCATTTGGAAGTATATTTTGTGGCTTATGCGAAAGTGTTTAAAGATGGTGATCGAATGTTTTGCATATGTTTGGGAAGAAGTGGATCCATTTCAAGGGTGATTTCTTTGGTCTCGTGTTTGGTT